>JAQISU010000002.1:85000-110000 GCA_029339505.1 Unio delphinus | reverse complement strand
CCTTGCTTCACGCATGACTGATAAAGAAACTGAACAGTCTGGCTTCCACACGTCCGTGCGGATCATTCTCCTGGCAAAACAGCCGTCTGGAAAGGCACGACAAAAACTGCACAGAGCCGACGTTTACTATTTTAACTGCCTCTTAGCAGGGTATTATCGGTGGTGTACATAGTGACGATGACACTGTGTCATCGTTACCTTAGGGTATACTTTATCGTGAAATTAAAGCAGGCGGTGACCTAAAGTATTCACAAAGTGAGCGTGAAGTTACTTATGGACAACACACTGTATCGGATCCGACCATGAAAATGTCGGAGTTTAGTTGTAAATCTGTAGTTGAAGAGATATACAAGGTGTTGCCGGCTTTCGAATGCCATCCATCCCCTATCTACTGCTTTTGGTGGTGACCATAATAAGGGAATACTGTAAATAGCAACTAATAGTACCGAAAATAGTGCCCAGTGTTGAATTATAAATTAAACGTGATTCCAATTTCGTTTCTTTAATGAAACCGAATGGTTTATACAAAAGTTTTAAAATATTTAAAGGAGCACATTTAAGTGAAGAAAATTTGACTTTGTAAATTATTATTACTGAGGAATCAAATTAAATTTGTTTTGTATATCTGAGGATAAAACCGACGAACATTTGCAATATCATGATGCTATCACAGAGGGCATCAGCTGTTTATTTTACTGTGACTTAAATTTAGATGCATTACATTTTGTTACAATATTGTTGAGACGTTTACATCCACTGGATCACACACATGGAAATATGTTTACAATATTAAATTCCTCAGATTATTGTAGAAAATACCGAATCATCGCTTTCTTAAAACATCTATGTTTAGATTCTAACATTTAAGTTCAAGGCATCATATATATATATATATATATATATATATATATATATATATATATATATATATATATATATATATATATATATATATATATATATATATATATATTTATATACATATATTGCCAAGAAGTAATAATTTTCTTCAACTTAAGTTAATTCATATGCATCTCACAGGTGGCCATGAATTGCTTTAGGCACTTTAGTTTTTGCATCTTATATCTTAGTGCCATATTCATGTTATTCATGCTTCGCTTGCATATGTAAATGCAAAATACATTTTGCTGCATTTAACTGAAACTATGTTTAATTATGTTTTACTACCATTTTACAAAGTTTTTGTCTGCTGTCGGAAGTTAAAGGTCTAAATAATGTTGATTTATAGTCTATGTACTGAAAGTGCCCTATCATTACAGAAGGAATGAAAAGTTTTCGATTCATTTAAATATTTTTCAAATGTTGACAATACCCAGTCGTTAAACGGTAACGTATACAGAACCTATATTGTGTGAAATAGATTAGTATGATTTATATGCGTTTGTTGAGCAATCTCAGCCAGCACGTATATGTTTCCTCATCATCATGCAAAAACAGACTGACGATTACTTTTCTTATATAGTTCCTGGTCTATTGCACTCGTTTCTGGTTACTCATCAGGTGTGTTTAGTGTTTAAGGATCAGGCGTTTTAAAGTTAATGTACAAAGGAATCTGCTGAATAAAATGACATAAAACTGAGTATTGCTACGTGCTTAGAAAGAGTGAAAAATAACAAGCTTGTAAAAACTTAATAAACAATTTATTGAGCACAAATATTTTCCAGAAAAGAAAAAAAAATTACGGATTTAAGAATCAATTCCCAAAATTAATCCAAAAATAACTCAAAATATATTCCACTAGTGAAATTGCAAAAGTCCTGGTAATAAAATGTCCTAATATGTTCCCAGTTCGAATCTTGGTGAAGCATCCAAGATGGAAGACGATGTCACGTGATGAAGTCAGTTCTGGTCTTATGAAATTCAATGAGCACAATTCTTTTCCAGACAAATAACAAAATAAATCCTCTTGATCCAAACGAATTGAAATAATTTCCAGTAATTTAAAATAACTCAAAACAATACAACTTAATATTCTAACACCCCAACTTCTACTAAATAGTTCGCTCCAAAACATAATTTATATACCTGTTTTTACGTAAACAAGGAAGGGGTCACATGATCTTCTAAAATCTTTAGAACAAATTTACGTTCAAAAAATCTCGTACACACCGTATGACCCAAATGAGAATCAGTTATTTTTACTCTCAAGAACTAAAAATAGAAAGATGTTTATAACAAAGCTTAATAATGTCCTTGGAATCAACTAATCATTTTAAAAGCTTGTTTACAACTCTGAAGACAGGTCAGAAATGAGGTCAACATCTGGTGTTTATTTGTAAGGTACAAGTCATCCCACTTTTTAAAACAAATATCTCCCAATGAATGAATCTTAAACTTAAAATGTCAAATTTGAATCTGACAAACAATTAAAATAAACATAAATGAATTAAATTAAATATACGTAACAGCATGCAATTGGCGTCTGATAGCGACCGGTTTTTCCACCGCACATTTGTTACAAACTCAAATTTTCTGTCTGATTTGTGGTGTAATATGCAGCCTTTTGTGAAGTTGAAAATAATCTTCATGGACAAAACATGTCACTACCAGTTTTATAGTATGACAAACAAAAAGTCATGGCAGAAAGAAGAAATGGGGAAAAAGTATTGGAAGGAGTTATACACAACCAGCTTTAGTTCAACACTGTCATAATGGTTTAACGGTTTCAAAATGAAATATATGTTCAGGACTTATTGAACTGTGTTTCTACTACAACGACTAAACTTTTTTGTGGTTATAGAAGAGTGTAAATCACCTAGAGAACATGTGTTCAGCCAATAGTGTTCATTTTTGTATATTATCATTAAATATCAAACTTGTGGACTATGGTGCAAATGATACCGTATTTCCATATAGCACATGTGCATACAAAGATACTACATATGTTCCTAAAATTTGTGACTAACTGAACAGAGAAAAAATTAACATTTTATTATACTCAGGTTGCAGTTTATATAAGCGATGTTAGCTCACAAATATCGTGCTCATATTAACTTTTAAATATTTTAATTCATACATTTCAGACCAATTTTGAAGGAAACAGTATTAGTTGCAGAGTTGACGTGGAATATGTAACATGGATGAGATGTCGTTTCAGACAGAATCCGATTGCGCTAGTATTAGTTCAGCCACCTCCACATCTAGCAGCTCCATATATAGTAGGAGTAGGACTGATTTTATTGATCACTTTGAAATCTTTAGAAATGAACCAGAAATTATAGAATTTTGTTTCAACATGGAGGGCACACAGAAAAGTAGCCAAGAGTTTAAACTTGAACAGCTTGGTCTTGACCCCTACGTCTGTGGTTATTTAGGAAGAGAAAACACTCCCAAAGAAAAAAAAGGCACTGCACGTTTAAAATTCTTAGATGCATTGCAAGAGAAATGTCATGCTCGTCCTTCCATTCTAGACCATGGCAGAATCATTTCAATTCAGTATTCAGGTAAATGGTCGACCGACACCGAGATGGCGACTTGGAGAACTCAGGTAGTCGAATTATTCAAAAATACAGAAGGTGTACGATCTTACAAAGCATCTTTCCCAGAAAAACAAGAAAACATTGACATCGTCAAAAGAAAATTGAATCATCATCTGAAAGAACGAAATGTGGTTGCCTATACATTTTGTGACCCAAAGCATGTGACAGATATAGGTTTTGCTTACGAAAGAGACCCTAATGATTTGACAGACAAGCCTGATAATGAGGGTAAACATGATTTTGTAGAGAAGCTTGCTGATGATATCAACCATCAAAACATACTAACAAAGTCAGAGATAGTTACAGACCAACAAATGGAAGTGCTAAAAGTTCGACACAAATGGTGGAAAAGTGTCTTGGTTGATATCCAGACAGATAATAATAAAGTGCAGTTATGTGGTCTAGAAGAAGACGTCCAGGAGGTATTTTTCAAAATTACAAAAGCATTATTACCAGCTGTAAGAGATGTCATCAATTTAAATGATGAGGAAGCAAAATTATTTCAATCAAGTACTGTAAAGAAATTTGTAAAGAAGAAGATTGAAAGTCTTTTTGGTCAACCGTGTTTGGATTGGCTAATAGACAAAAATGTGATCCAGATAATTGGACCAAATCAAGGAACAGTTAGCAGGTGGATCGAATGTATAAAGGAATGCACTAAATCTCGAACGTTTGACAAAGTCCCTGACAAAGTTCTTTCTTTACAAGCATGGAAATTACTGTTAGAAAATCTCCAGCGTTCTTTCGAGAAGAAACTGGTTATCAAGTCGGACGAGGGCACAATAAAGGTCACTTCCACAAGTGACGTACACAAAAATGTTGTGATTATGGTGAATAGCTTTTTGAAGAGATATGCCACTTACTCCTTCACAATTAAGTCTAAAAGCCACAAACTTGATTTCTTTGTGCAAAATCACCAAGCAGCCATGGAAGAAGATTTTAAGGATGAATTTTTAAAAATAACACGTACGTCCGAGCTTGAAATTCAGGTATATGGTACTAGACAAGCCTATGCGGACGTTCGCAGGGTGATTGACAACATTGTTATAGAGCTGTTTTGGGTAGCGCGACAAAATGTCATTGATTTCTTGCAGCATGAAGAAGGAAACCAACTCTTGAATAAAGTAAGCAAAGAAAGCGCTTGTTTGGTACACAAAGGTCAACCAAGCATTCTTCAATTCTGCGAAGGAAACATTGAAAAACAAAAGGTTGGTTCATTTTATTCATTGGGAAAGTATTTAAATAAATACAAATTAATATTCATGGTTGTGCTTAACAGACAATGAGAATATTTTGTGTCAGGGCATGGCAAATTAAGTAGAATAATTTTCAAACAGCTTTATTATCTTTACATATACAATATACATTCTTTCCTATGCTATTATATGTTTATCATTTTCTTGCCCAAAGATAATTTCATTTTGAGTTTATTCCCCACCGGAAATTCATTGTGTTTGCATTGATTGGTAAATTCTTAAATAATTTGACAGGTTGACGTGATAGTGAACATTGCCGCTCCGGATCTTAAATTGGACAAGGGAGAGGTGGCAAAGAGCCTTAGTGGAACAGCTGGCCCAGCCCTCCAGCAAGATATCCAAAGGCAATTTCCCAAGGGTGTATCTGAGCGCAAAGTACTGAAGGGTGGACCAGGCAACCTCCACTGCAAATCCGTCTACCACGTTGTATTGCCAATGCAAATTACTGAGAATGAAGCTGTTACAGTTAGAAACATATTTTATCCAGCTGCTCCCTCTCTCTTTCCCTCGAATGAACACAACGTTTGAGCATTAAGATTGTTATTTAAGGCAACTTAGCAGATTACATAGTACATATCAACTTTTCCTGTTTGTTTATGAACCCAGATTGTAAGCTCGTTTATAAATCCTAGGCCTCAGGAAACGTTCTCTTTATTATTTTAGCTTTGTTTGTTGTTGTCTGAAGTCTACAACCCCCGCCAATATACAGCTCTTTGTCTTACTGAAAACAATGTTATGAAGAAAGAAGTTGACTAACGTTCATTCCACAGATCTTCACTACCGTATTTATGAAATTCATCACCATATAATAGATTGTATGATACACAGAATGCATTGACCTGGTTTATGTATATTTTTCGACAATGATTTTGATTATTGTCGATAATGGTTCCAAGTATCCTTACCAATAGAACCAATACATTTCAATTTTCATCAAATATATCTGCTGGAGTCCAGATATAATATAATTTATGTTCCACCATTAGAGTGAAACTAAGTTAAGTCTCTAAGAACTAAAAAGAATCATGATGTTCAGAAAAAAAAGTTTGTAGTTTTGTTTTGATGTTCAGCAAATAATAGTTAATCCAGCTTGGTTGATCTTGTAGTGTTGAAAAAGGAATTAGTGATAAAAAATGTTTGAATTAGCAATATTCTAATAGCTTTACACATGTATTCAGAGTTTTATATATGCAGTTATATAAGTCTTAATAGTCAGAGCTAAAGCTTTATGCATTTTATTACAGGATGTGGTGGGGACGTTAATGGAGGAATGTCTTGAAATGGCCATCAAAGACAAGTACGAGTCAATAGCTTTTCCAGTCTTTGGAACGGGAACCCTTCATTATCCACCAGATGTGGTCATACATACCATGTGTGATGTCGTAGTAAATTTTGCCTTGAAAAATGTGATGGAAGCGATTACAGTGAAGAAAATAATGATTATCCTGTTTCTTGGGAATGCGAGAGTCATCACGGTATCTTTCGAAAATGATGCGTTTTCATATCTATGACAAATAAACAAAATGTCCCGCCACATATACACATCACTGAAAGGGATGCGAGACAATGTGAAGGGATATGTTTTTTTTATATCAAAGTTAACTTGCCTACAAGGGTTATAATTTTCTCAACAGATATAATTAAGTTACTGAAATTGCAGATTGTCCATATCCTCACTACTGACAATCCTTACCGTTATAATTCAACGTACTAACATCACAGACAAATCTTACTCTTGTAATTCAGCGTCCTCACTACTGAAAACTCTTACTTACGTTTGTAATTCAACGTCCTCACTACTGAAAACTCTTACGTACCTTTGTAATTCAACGTCCTCACTACTGAAAACTCTTACTTACGTTTGTAATTCAACGTCCTCACTATTGAAAACTCTTACGTACCTTTGTAATTCAACGTCCTCACTACGAACAACTCTTACCTTTGTAATTCAGCGTCCTCACTACTGATAACTCATACCGTTATAAACGATCCTGCTCGCTACTGACAATTCCTACCCTTGTGGTTCGCCGTCCTCACCACTTACAAGTCTTACCCTTGTAATTCTACGTTCTCAGCACTGATAACTCTTACCTCTAGAATTCAAATTCATCACTACTGACAACTCAGCTTTGTAATACACTGTCCACGGCGCGGACAACTCTTACCTTTGTAAGTCAAGGTCCCCACCACTGACAACTATTGCCATTGTAAATAAACGTCCTAACTACTGAAATCTTACCTTTGTTATTCAGCATTCTCGATTCTGACAAATCTTATCCTTGTAGTTCACCGTCCTCAATACTGACAGCTCTTACTCTTGTACTTCAAAGTCCTCACCACTGACGATTCTTAACTTTGCAATTCAGCATTCTTGCTACTAACTAATCTTACCCTGACATTCAACATCCTCACCACTGACACATCTTACCGTTGTAATTCAGCGTCTTCACCCAAAAGTTCTTACCCTTGTAACTCAAATGTATCACCACTAACAGCTTTTACCATTGTAATGCAATGTCCTCGCCACTGGCACTTCTTACATACTTCAATGTCCTCACAATTAAAAAGTATTCATTTTTAAGTTAATACCTACACTACGAAACTAGCTGAATATTTGTCGAAAGATGTGCGTTTAAAACAAATAATAATTTCACATTAAAACAGTTGACCCTTATAGATGCATTCTGGAATGAAGCAAATCATGCTCTCTATTTCAAGAATGAAGGTGTACATTATTGTTGACAAAACATTGTTTAGCTCAACAACAATAGATGTAACCGTAATGGGTATGAGCTATCTAGGTCATTTCCTTACATTTCTACCAAACAATCACGAATACTATTTATATCGTTCCAAGTAATGACTACTTTGATACTTACGTTTATATATAGGCGACTGTGGTAAACAAATTTTTATATATTTGGTGTTTGCCATGTAATATTCCATTATAGCAATGGTCCCACTAGACCAGCGGTTCTCCATCTGTGGGTCGCGACCCCATTAAGGGTCGAACAACGATTTGCTAGGGGTCGCTTACGACCATCGGAAGTATATATTTATACAGTTATGAACGAAAATAATTTTACGGTTGGGTCGCCACAACATTTGGAATTGCATTAAAAGGGTCGCGGCACTCGAAAGGTTGAGAACCGCTGCACTAGACCCTATTTGAATGACAAAATGAAAACTATCTATTGAATACACGTGTTGACATAACAGGTATATTAATTGCTTTGATGTTTAAATATATTCCTGAATTCCTACTCGGAAAACAAATGCAAAGTCGACATATGGCTTGCTGATTTGATGTTAAAGAGATGTTTCTTTAAAATTTCCAAAGGGTATTAAATCTTAAAAAGGATTTGCGTAATGTTGAAAGATAATAATTTATATCTTTCAGGCTTACCGTACTCTATCGCAGGAAGGAATCAACCGCATGAACGACTGTATAGCAAACCACAGGAAGCTTTTAACAGAACCAGGTTGTCTTCTGAAGTTCTATATTGTATTTACGTCGGATTCTATGCAAAATATTGAGAAGGCAGTTGCACAGATAGAAGAACATCTTCCTTAAGTATCGTTTGTATTTGGCAAAATCAGAGGCTTTTTCCATATATGCCACTCTGTGATTGTGAATGATGTGTACTTGTCAGAATACTTTTCCCAAATATGCCATTCTGTGATTTAAGAATGATGTGTACTTGTCAGAATACTTTTCCCATATATGCCATTCTGTGACTTAAGAATGATGTGTACTTGTCAGAATACTTTTCCCAAATTGTACAACATAATGTTTTATACTTGGCACATATGCCATTTAGCAACTTAAGAATACATTTTGTACTTGACAGAATCAGTTATTTCCCCCGTATCCGGCATTTTGTAACTTACGATAACAAATTCTGCGAAATTATTTCTCAACAAGACATGTTTGTAACACATAACATGCCAACTGCATGACAGGTTTATCTACTGTGTGGATTTAGATATGAATATAATGTAATTTTTAATCTTATAGAGATGATGGACCAGAGAAATACAGATTGGACATATTTCTGATACAAACACAACCAAGGTGTCAACAGTAGGGATGAGGGGGACAGTATGCTCTCTTGTAGACCTAATGTTCCGTAGAAAGTTCCAAACTGGTATCCATCTTTTTAGTTTATAACGTTTTCAAGCTGCTTACATGGTCAAGCAATAATAGCTTTCATACTATCTATCTGTAACCATAGCAATAATAGCTTTCATACCATCTATCTGTAACCATAGTATGTAGGTGCTGCGTTGTTTTGAACATTCTGCATCTAAAAAAAAATCATGCAAAATTACATTTTTCTACAAAATTGTATTTTCCTGTTAACATTCGTTAGATAATATTAAAAAATTCTTTGTGCATACTATTCCATTCATTCCAGTCTTCGCTTGTAATTTTTAATTTACCTGTGTTAAGTTTATACTCATCGTTCCTATCTAATTGCTGCTTACTGTATATTTTAATGCTCGTTATTTGTTAGCAACATTTTATTTTTTGATAGTAGGCTTACATTTGTGGTTGACATATTTGGCAACTTTTTGCTACAGTTTTGATGTAGTCATCGACTGTACATAATAGTTTCATTTGCTTGTAATATGTATCAGTTGGGACTGTTAATTTTGTTATGAATAATTATTATTTTTCTCATGCATGATGCAAGTTTTAAAAAAGTGCTCCTTTAATCTCCATAACTTGTCACGTTTCTTTCCTTATGATTTATATCAATTCCGCATAAGATGGACCAAACAGGCATTTAAAGATGTCCATTACAAATAGCAAATACAGATCAAGAATGTAAGCTGAACACAAATGAAATAAATGTAACAATAACGGCACACAGAAATATACCACTTTTGTCTAAAACGTTAAATGACAAAGATACAAATTACGTTCTGCTCACACGGAAATATTACGCTCAAAATTAAAAATAAAAAGTTTTAAACGACAAATACCAAACAAATTAATCTAATCAGGACATAAAATAGCTATGAAAGGAATACAAACGTAACTACAAAAAATGAATAATCCGTAATTAATATTAAGAAATGACAAAGACCTTAGATGAATGGGTATTTACCCACAATGAATAAAAATGAATACAAATGACATGTTTACATTAATAAATGTAAAGTTTACATGGGTGGGTAAATGAGTAGAAATGTCTAAGTAGTATATTGGTTTACTTGTTGAAATTATTATTTCTATTTTTTAAATTTGATTTCTTGTTCTTTTTATGTATGACAGTTGTTGCACAAGCTTTATGTGACATATTAGTCTTCGACGACCATAATGCTTTCCTTGCATCCAGAATTTCACTGGACATGGCTTGAACCTCCTCTGTATATATCACTGTTTCTTATACAGGTCAAACATTTACTATGGCAGTTGGAGACTGGATATTATAACCTGTCATTCATTGTTCATCCAGTTTCGAAACTAAACTCATTACCAAGGCATATGGCAGGACAGTATTGACTATTTATTCACGCATGCCGTATAAATCTTTAGTGTGTATAGACAATAGATTATAGTTTTTTATAGTCATATATCATGAACATTTGCAGATGAAATATTTTTCTATATATCTATGTACTTAAAATTGGAGTTCAAATTTACAAACGTGCTCATTACCTGCAACGCTTGTGCCATCTGAAAGGAAATTTCAAAATAAAGCATATTCAAGGACCCTGACTTAGATTCAGAAATTAATGGTTTAATTCCCGGGGCTCTCAGGGACCTGAACTTCCTGGTCAAAAACATGGGAAATTCTCAAAGTAATCACCGTTTCTCCCTGTAACACGTTCGCATAACACGCCTCATTTTTCACACGACACTCCCGTTTTTCATCTGCACCCCCGTAGCCAATATGGAAATAGCTAATGGCTAGAATAAGGAAAACAAGTATTAATCTAGTGTGACTAATTAACAGTCAAGGTTACCCTGGTGGACCTAAATAACCATGTATACAAGCAATTATGATTGACTGGCCAATAAACGATGCTTTTTTTGTTAGAACAGAGTTTAAATTAAATTAGTTATGACGCAAATAGCAGTCATGAAGGTAATCAAAGCTTTCCCAGTTAGGTGTGGACAAATACTGTGAAATCATCGATATTTCATTAGAAGAAGAAGAAGAAGAAGAAGAAGAAGAAGAAGAAGAAACTTTTCCAAGTACATGTGTCTTCTATAACAATGACTCAGCAAAATTTATTTTCATTTTTCGGGGATTATATTTGTGATTAAAATGACATTAATGCTAACAAAAGGAAAAATAGGTGGAGGAACTTCCTTTTGACTTGTGATGTTTGAGTATCAGTACCTATAACGCTTTTGTAGATTCATCTTGACAAGATTTCAAATATACAGTCTCATGCAACATGTAGTTAGGTACTGCAGATGTACAGAAATTATATCAAGTACCTACAAATCAATGTTATATCGCACTATTATTCCTTCGGGCCAACTCTTAAGGTATTTAACACTGTTTACTAATTAATATTTACTTTAATTAGCTTGTTTACATATCCGCTGCTTGGTATATTTTCATTTAATGATGTTAAGGTTTGTTCGTATATCATTGTAAGTAATGCAATGTGTTTGTTCATGTAAGTTTTTTGGTGGGAATGGAGATGCTTGTTTACTTGCAGTTAAAACAACACAGTATTTAAGTGAAAATTATTGGGATTAAAACTGACTCTTGATGCATTTATTTGTGTGGTTTATTGTTTTAGTGCTGCTGAAGATGTAATACCAAGTTTTAAATCGTGAACGTAACATTCTGTTCACTGAAACATATTTTCATTTTTAATGTGATATTAAAAATGGCTAAAAATTTGATCATGATATCAGACAACGAGCACGTGGAGTTTTATTTTCCTTTATATCCTTTTGAAAGTTAGTGACTCCAGACTCTGTGCCAAAAACAGGCTGGGAACTCATGAGTTCCCTGAATGTTGAAGCATCTCTATTCGTGTGTGTGTGTGTGTGTTTGTGTGTGTGCAGCTTTAACAATTGTAGCCATATCACTACGATGTCTACAGATTGGCAGTTTATAACAATTTCTAGCACTGGGACATCAGACATTAGTATGCTGTATTAGGTCCCTCTCATTGTCATTCTCTTGAAACCAGGACGACCAATCCTGACACTTAATTTTTAATGCTGAGTTCAAAACGAAGCAGCTGCTAGTAGCAAGGTTTTGGTATGACTCGGCCGGGATTCGAACCGAGGTGGAACCTCTAACCACTTATCCCACCGTAGTAGTCTGCATTTGCACACGACTATGTAATGAAAGCTGACATGTATGGATCCGTAGCTATACCTTGAGTAAATTGTATTTGTTTTTAGGAATTCGTCTGGTATTGATTGCAAGAATATTATTTCTGATACTAACAATTGTTTTGGATAGGAATGTAAAATGTTTCAAGTGAGTATGGTTCCACACCATAATGTAGTATTGTATTCTTGTCATGTGACAATGAAGATTATAAATGTGTTGACGTAACTGTCGCTAGTGGTTAACTCCATAAAAACAATATGTCAAGGGTTTTGTCTCTGCTATTGACAATTGGCAAGTCAGAACTAGTGTTGACTTTATCACCATTTTTCAGTGGCCAACTGTCAGAACAAGATAATACATAACAACATCAAATTCATGTACTAAAATATGTTTGAGATTCACAATACTTCTAACCTCATACTCTTTAAGAATGTCGTATGAATGTTTATGTAAACCGTTTGAATTTTGTCCATTCCCATGGCACATTTTGCTATTTTGAAACGCATTTATATTTGTATGACATAGATTACAGAAATTCAGATGTATATTTTCTTCATCAGCTAGCAGAATCGGTCTTTGCTGGGATATGAGTGGGAGGAGAGAAATATAGTCACGTGTTCGTGGTCCAATAGACCAGCATTCAGCAATGGTTCTTAAAATATATAAGAGCTAGACTTGTGAACGTATAACGTGACCAAATGAATCACATATTTTTTTCTTTGTGACAAACCGTCTTGACTACCAAATTATCAAGTGTGCTATATATGTATTACACATCATAATTGAGGCTTGTCATTTAAAGTTTTAATTTTAGACGGTGAGCAAGGGGTAAAGAAATACATAAAATGATAACATGAAGATCAATGGTCTTGATACATATATGGCATTTATTATCATATTTTGTGTCAAAATATTTAATTGTGATGTTTTATTTTCATGTAAACTGATTGTATAATTACTACATAAATATTTCATAATTTGGTATCAATCATAACTATCAAGTAACTATCATCATTAGATAGTTCTACTAATTTTTTGTCTAAAGTTAGTGTTGAACGCTAACTATCGATGCTCTGAACAGTGTTAAGACTTGTTGCATATTTTGAATCGTCAGCAAGTGGTAACCAAGAATAGGTGTAAGCAGCCAACGTTTGAATTGGGATTAAGTCACTGCTTGCCTAATTCTTATGGAATTAGGAACAAGGAAAAAGTATTTTAAAAACTCGTGACTTCACTGTTGTACATTACAGAACAGACTGTTCGTAGTGTTGTTAAATACTATAATTGATTTTAATTCGTCATGAAGAGAAATAAGTTCAATAGTTTAAATCACCACTTGTATTCCGTAAAAGAACTCATTCATGAGATGCATAACAGTGGGTGATGTATATGCATAATATTTTTAGGAGTCCATGGTCAGTGAAGTTTCTACACATCTAAATGTGTATACAAAGGAATAAAATAAGCTATTATCATTCTAGATGTTGATTTAGTTTGTTGAATATACAAAACATCAGATTGGTATTATAATAATAATATGCAACACGTCATCGTATTGGCATAGGAAAGAATATAATTGTAAAAGCTTACTATAATTACCATCATGCTCTTGTACAATTTCGTGCTATTCAACATTGTCGTTGTCTTGCAAATGACTACAACTAGAAGGTGGATAATGCCAAGGCAAACATGTCATTCTTGCTATGTTTCATTTACTGCAACACAATTCCAAAAGAATATTTACATACAACGTTATCTAAGATATATCACTGATATATGTCTTAGGCAAATTTCAGATAGATTTGGTATTTTAACCAACCCTTTATAACACGCATTTAAATGCAGAAAGCTAAGCATTGTTTGTTTTGGTAGCACTAACCAGTTGTCAGATTAGCCATGGGGTACATTTTCCATGTTTAACGTATGCATATACCTGTCCACAGTATTTACGTCATTATCAGCAAATGGTGTCATGAATGCATGCTTATTTACATGGGTCCTTCTGGAACATCAGTTTTCGGTAGCAATTATGTTTAGCTGTATTTATTATTATGTCAAATTTTACACTTCTTACTTGTCATTTTCCATCATGTACTAATAATTTGTGCCAATGTGTATTCAAATACAAGTAATTTTGTAGAACAAGTCCATTAATGCTCCACGTTTCTGTTGATTGTCTTATTATATTTCGATTTGCTGCGTAAGTCTTTACTATAGTAAAAATAACACAATTTCGTTTCGTGATGAACTGTAACTGGGTAATACAAATGTAGATCTTTACGATATTCACTTGCTTTTAGAAGGTCGGTGAGCGAACAAAAATGGATGAAATGACCTGAGGGAGTTCTTGTTTGAATGTCATTCAAAACTAATTTATTTGGACTGTTTCTCCATCCCTTACGGGAATAAATATAATTACATTAACGATTGCATTATTGCGTGTCACCCTGGCTGGATTTAATCTCTTATGGTGCATGGTACTTGATACTGTTTAGTCTTGCATCATAACATCAGAAAGAAACTATTCATAGATTTTATTTCTTGTGATCTTTGACAATATTTGTAGCAATGGTTAAAATAACGTTCTGTCATTTCTTTATTGAGATTAGTTATTGACATAGCTGTTATTAATTATTAGAATTGGACTCCATATTTTGCGACATTCATGAAGTCATGAAAGATTGAAAATTGAATGCACGCATTGCATAAATAGTCTTTGCCTTTTTATGTATGCTCATGTATCGTGAAAATTATGAAGGTAAATTCTTAAATAATATGTGAATATTTATAATATTACTAATAATCACTAAATTCATTTGAGTGAATGCATCAAATATAGAATAAACGTTAATACATAAGATAAACCGTTAGTATCATTCTTATAATGTGTCTATAGTGCATGACTGAAAATAATACAAATTTATTGACTTCTCTGTGTAATTGTTAAAATTAATTAAATCTATGATATGTAGAACCAAATACTTAGACTACCTTACATCATAAGGTTATATTTATGTGCATCATATGACACTTGATAAGAACTAAAAGTATAGTATTCGGACAGTTTGCGCTTTGTGACGTTTTACACGCAAAACACAAGCGCATACTCTGTGTAATTTGTCTAGAAATTTAACAATGTATTGATTACCACTTTGTCTTACGTGGTATACAAATCACTCACGTGTATTTGCTTGAGTTCATGGGATACTTTTGATCTAAATACATGAAAACGAATAACTTATTCCTAGATATATTTGATAATTGTTCTCATATTTCAGTAGCCATACATAGCAGTTTCATTGAATTTTCTGTTAAATCTGTGTAGAATGCCAAGGCATTGTTCGGCGTCAAATGCGTTGCAAAAACGATTTTCAAATTCTGTTTTCAAGGAAAGGAAACTTAAAATCAATCCAAAATGTACATAAACAATAGGGTGGATGACATGATTGTTGATTTAGGATAGTGACAGCCACTGGAATCCTAACGTCTTGAAATATCGTCGTAACATGTTGACCTTAGCCTAGACTATTGATGAGGGGAGACAAACCCTACCAAGTTAGGCAGCGATAGTACATTCGTAATATAGTCTTTTCTTATACAAGACCATCTGTGCATAGAGGCGCTTTCTATCGCAAGAATCATTTGTCATTCTCTCTCTCTCTCTCTCTCTCTCTCTCTCTCTCTCTCTCTCTCTCTCACACACACACACACACACACACACACACACACACATGCGCCCTACTCAGAAGGGTAATACTATTTGTATAATTCCACAGCTGACAGCTGGCAATCCACAACAGCAGCAACTTTCCAGAGATATGTAATAAATATTCGAACTTTTACAGAGATACAGGTCGAATAATATGTATATATTTTCAGATATTTGTAATAAGTTCTTGAACCTTTACAGAGATACATACAGAATAATATGTATACGTTTCCAGCTTCATAGAAATCATGCTCGCACTCGTATTTAACTTGCCATTGTAAAATAAGATCATTCTGGGAAATATTTTTCCGATAAACATCACAACAATTAGTAATTATGTTTTTGTATCATTTTGGAATTCTACATATGGTACAATAACTCAATCATTATCAATCAAGCATACGATTTATCACAGTTTGAAACCATAAAAGCAGACAATTGTAATGTAACAATCATTTTCGTGTTTGGGACTGTCATACCAGAATAAACGAGAATGAAATCCAAAGTATTGGTACTAATAAAGGAACCGTTAATACGTGTGCCGAATGTATAAGAGAATGTGTTAATTTCGGAACATTCAGCAAAATTGCTGATGCAGTTTGTTCCTTCGAAGCGTAGGAATATAATTAGTTACAAAATCATAGGTAGAGGAATATAATTAGTTACAAAATCATAGGTAGTTTCTCAAATACGCATATAAATTAAACACTACAGAGGTAGTTCTTTGAACTAATGATTGTAGTAATGAATTTTACATACTGCACATAATTACAATTACAATACCGTAATGAAAAGGAACTTCACCAGAGTATTGCTTCATAACTTTACATCGCGATGTTTGGGCAATTACTAAGTTCCTAGGTGGAAAATACAAAATTTAATTCGGATTGAAATGGTGACCGATTCATTGTTGATATAAAGTTGACCTTTTGTATACTTAATAATGTAACTGTTGGCATTGCTTAATGGAGGCATAGAGCTCTCTCTCTCTCTCTCTCTCTCTCTCTCTCTCTCTCTCTCTCTCTCTCTCTCTCTCTCATTTCACTTGCTACGAAATCAAGCCTGGGTGGGACTTCTATAATAATTTAAATAAAATATTAGGAGCACCCCACCCCAACCATAACACACCTATATATATCTTTACTTCCCTACAAGGTGTCCCCTTTATTCGGGTTTGGAATAAGGGAGCCGATATTTCCCACCCCACTCCAACGTTTGATAATTATATAAATATATAAATATATATATATATATATATATATATATATATATATATATATATATATATATATATATATATATATATATATATATATATATATAATTTGATTATGACATTAGGTTTTGGTTAGAGTTCTGGTTGCGTGTGTTAAGATTATATCAAAGCAAATATCCCCAAATATGCAAATATTTATAATTGATTTTCGTGTTTACTAGTTTGAAGCAATACTATCTAACCATGTCTACCCTTACAAATGTGCCAGAAGAAGATATGAAAGCAGAAAAATGCTAGCTTTACAGTAGATATTCGTTTTTTTGGGGTATCTGAGAGTATATATATATATATATATATATATATATATATATATATATATATATATATATATATATATATATATATATATATATGTGTGTAATGTGGAGGGGTGTTGGGTGGTGATTGATTGTACTTCCCTACAAGGTGTCCCCTTTATTCGGGTTTTTTTTTTGTCTAAAGGATGATCGACCTTGGTGTTATTGCCCGGATAGAGTAATGTTAATAGCAAGTGTCGAACGTACAGGCAAAATAAATCGAGATCTGTCCATATATATATATATATATATATATATATATATATAGAGAGAGAGAGAGAGAGAGAGAGAGAGAGAGAGAGAGAGAGAGAGAGAGAGAGAGAACAGTATGACTCGATCCACCGTACATGAAATTTTTTTTAAAAATCAATTTCATAAACAACTGTGAGAATGTATTACCTTAGGAAGTTACACTTCTTTAAAAAAAAAAAAAAACCTTCACCGAATTTCAAACACAAATTTATTTCTATATATAGCCGGTCTGTTTTAAATGATATAATTAGTTCATCATAGAAAATTGTGAACAATCGAATCGTTGCCTTATACAACTTAATTACCTGTTCCTTCCAACTGCACTGCGGTCGTTATTCTCTGTCCTTTCCACATATACCATGGGATATCTAAGAAAACCAAACGTGGCAGACCACAAACAAACATAGTTTTACAAGATTAATGTATTTCCTAATGGTTAATTCAACAGCGACTCATCTTGTCACTACACAGTTCCGTTCTCATCTCAATTACACAAATGACTGAATAGTTTCATTACATGGCTTAAATATGTTAATTATAGAGAATACACGCATTTTGAGTGTTTAACATAGATGGCATAGCACTTCATATACTGTTAATTTCATTGAAAACGCATGAAAGTCTTTACCATACGTGAAATCGTCTAAGATCGATGAATTCACACAAAAACTCAATACTCATATCAACTAATGTAATGCATAACATCTTAAAATACCCAATTCTTATACAAACAACGACGAATTCAAATAATTTGTTAAACATATATAAAGAGATCCTTGTACGTATTTAGATAGATAAAATCAACACAGTTATATTCATATCAAGAAGAATGATTTATGAATTGAAACAAATGAACTCATGCAACTAAAAATATAAGTAAATGAATTAAAGCAAATAATTATATTGATATCAATGAATTTACATGAGATTGGCGCAGATACCTTGTGCGTTCAAGCTTAGACTCGCTTCTGCCGCCCAAATTGTGTCTGTCGACTTTTCAGACATCTGGTTTAACGAGAGAGATTGTCTTCCAAATTCACTATCAGAGTACGTTAATTTCCCTATTGCAGGTAAACATAGACTGACTAGATTTTCCGATGGGTGTACTTAAAACGAGTAATTTTCGTTTGGGAAACACACCCAATTTTTAGTACAACAAATCATGATTCAATATACGTAACGCCTTTTATAGCCAGGCGCCATAATTTACGGTAAACCTGACTCTCGGTTTCCCATCAACGGATTCCCCACAATATCAATTTTGACATTATCCATGCAGAAAATCAAAGTTAACTTTACCCTAGACTTATCAGGGACGGTCGAATAAACGAAGGCCAAATTACGAATCACCTCCTTTCATGACATTAGAAATAATTATTGGATAGCGACTTAAAAAGCACATGTCCAAAGCAGTCTAATTAATTGTTATTTGGCCCAAACTAATGTGCTCTTTATCGACCAACATAAATTTGTACCCTCATTATATATATATATATATATATATATATATATATATATATATATATATATATATATATATATATATATATATATATATATATATATATATATATATATAATTAATTAATTAATGCCTTGAACTTAAATGTAAGAATCTAAACATAGATGTTTTAAGAAAGCGATATATATTGTTAAGTGTATTTGATTTAAATAAATTTTTTTTTGTGGTCAGATTCAAAATTTTACATTTTGGATTAAAAATTCATTCATTGGGAAGTTTTTCTAGAAATTTTTGCTCTACAAGTAAACAACAGATGATAACCTCATTTTCTGACCTAGCTTCAGACTGTAAACAAGCTTCTAAAATGATTGGTTGATTCCAAGGACATTATAGCTTTATTTTAAAAAGGATTGGTTGATTCCAAGGACATCTTTCTAGATCATACTGTATACGTGAAAATCATGTGACCCCTTCCTGTTTACGAGCGAATCAGAATATAGCTGTGTTTTAGAAGCTAAAGGTTCAGTAGTTAGTCTGGGCTTTAGAATACAAAGATGTGTGTGTTATTGTTTGAGTGTAAATTATTTCAATTCGTTTGGGATCAAGAGGAATTTATTGTGTTAATTATCTAGAAATTACTTGTGCTTATTTGAATTATTATAAAAACTAATTGACTTCATCACGTGACATCGTCGTCCATATTGGATTACATCGTCAAGATTCGAAACGGGAACTATTAGGACATTTTATTATCAGGACTCTTACAATTCCACTAGTGGATTATGTTGTGAATTATTTTTGACTTAATTTTTGGAATTGATTCTCTAAAACCGTAAGTTTATTTGTTTTCTTTTCTGAAAATATTTGCACTGAATAAATTGTTTGTTAAACTTTTACAAGCATGGTATTTTCACTTCTTTCTATGTTGCTGCTTATTCGAGCCTAAACACGTAACATAGAAATTGCGGGCTCGACCGGGATTAAGATAAATTGGAATTTTGCTACAATTCTTCTCAGAAAACATTTGTTTTAAATTTGAATTCCCCTAGTTTTTGAAAATTTTATATCTTTAGTGAGACTGACAGGCTTGTATTAAAATGACATCTAAAGTAGAAATATTTCGTTCTAATCCTACCCAGGAGCAATCAGATCTTTTCAAAAGAGATGGGTTGATTCAACTTGCCAGAATATATGATTTTTCTGAAGCCAAGGCTTCGTTAACGAAACAAGATATCAAAAAGATTTTGGTCCAATATTTGGTAGAAAAGGATGTTTTGGAACAAAGTGCTTTGATTTCGGTCAGTAAGTCAGCATCAGACTCTGACATTAAACTGACATTCTAAAGGAATTAGAATTAAAATTCAAAATGGAATTAGAGTTGAAGAGGCTGGAATTTCAAAAAAGACAATTACAATATGATAGAGACAGAGGAGAAAGAAAGGCAAATTGAATTACAAAAAGAGCAGATGCGGATTGATAGAGAGAGAGGAGAAAGAAACGCAAATTGAATTACAAAAGCTGAAGTTGCGGATTAAGAGAGAGAGAGAGAGAGAGAGAGAGAGAGAGAGAGAGAGAGAGAGAGAGAGAGAGAGAGAGAGAGAGAGAGAGAGAGAGAAGAGAGAGAAAAGGAAGAAATGGAATATCAAATTAAAATGAAAGAAATAGAGCTGGCAAGTGAAAATCACCATCAGACTTCAAATCCAAATTTAAGTTTTGATTTAGCAAGGACTATTAGATTAGTGCCCCCTTTCAGACAAAAACAGGTAGACAAATACTTCATTCGTTTTAAAAAAAAAAAGTTGCAGAAAATTTAAAGTGGCCAAGAGAGAATTGGACTCAGTTATTACAATGTGTACTTACTGGTAAGGCTAGTGAGATTTACACTTCACTGTCTGTTCACCAAAGTGGTGACTATGATGTGGTTAAAGAATGCATTATAAGGGGTTATGAGTTAGTCCCTGAAGCTTATCGACGAAAATTCAGAAATTATAGAAAAGAAGCTTGACAAACTCATGTCGAATTTGCTAGAGAAAAACAGCAGTTGTTTGATATATGGTGCTTAGCCAAGAACGACGAACAAGATTATCAAAATCACAAGCAAATTATAGTAATTGAAGAGTTCAAAAGCAAAGTCCATAGTGATGTTAAGTCTTATCTTGATGAGCATAAAATTGAAACCTTGGAGAATGTTGCTCGAGCTGCTGAAGAATATTCTTTGACACATAAAGTTCCTTCTGTTAACAAGACTTCTACTCAACAGTCTTCTGGCAGAATAGTATTTCCGCGTAATACAAACCCTTCTAAAACTCAAACTAGCACAACTTTCAAAAATCAAACTTCAGAGAAGCTTGATTCTATATATTCAGACGTGTACCGATTGCAAGAAAAAGGGACACGTTATTTCTGATTACTACAAATTGAAAAATAGGCATCAGAATCAATACAGACCTGTTCCAAATTCTCTTATTTCTAAGAGGTCATATATTGAAAACAATACATTTGTTGGGTCTAATGAATTCCAGTCCGATTTTAATATGGAGAATTACGAACCATTCATATCGAAGGGTTCTATATCGCTCTTGGGTGATTCAGTCAATCCCACCCTATTAAAATTTTAAGGGACACAGGAGCTTCTCAGAGTCTTTTATTATCAGGTACTTTGCCTTTTTCTCAGAAGTCTTCTTCTAATGAAAGTGTTCTTATTCAGGGATTAGAATGCGGCTTTGTTGATGTTCCTCTCCATTGTGTAAATTTGTTATTAGACTTAGTGTCAGGACCTGTGACAATCGGAACAGACTCGGTTTTACCTGTTGAGGGCATTCATTTATTGCTAGGCAACGACTTAGCTGGGAACAAGGTTGTGGTTAATCCACTTGTAACTAACAAGCCTAATTTGGATCAGAAAGTTGATCCAATTGAAAAAGAATTTCCTGATATATTTCAAGCTTGTGTAGTTACCAGAGCTATGGCAAAGAAAGCTCTTGAGAATGATTTTGATGAAGCCATTATTCCTTTAGGTAACACGTGTATAGGTCAGGTTTTTGATGAGGTTACTTTTCCTCCTTGTTTGGATCAATCAGAAGGTATTGATCATAGTGATCCTCTTTTAACAACTACTTCTCTTTATTCTAATCAGGGTGATAAACGACAGTCACTTGTCGTCGAACAGGAAAGGGATCCTGAGATCTTCTGTTTGTTTCAAAGAGACATAAGCGAGACTGAAACCATTGAAGTTCCTGTCTGTTATTTCATTAAAAAAAGAATTCTTATGAGAAAATGGAGACCTCCCGAGGTACCTACTGGTGATAAGGGGTCGGTGAACTATCAAATAGTAGTTCCAAAACCTTACAGACAGGAAATACTTAATCTTTCCCATGAAACTACTTTGGCTGGTCATTTAAGGATTAATAAAACTTATCACAAGATCTTGACTCACTTGTATTGGCCAAAAATCAAAAGTGATGTTACCAAATACTGTAGATCTTGTCATACTTGTCAAATGGTAGGTAAACCTAAGCAGAAGATACCTAAGGCTCATCTACAAGCTAGTCCTGCCTTTGACGAACCATTTAGTAGAATTATGGCAGATTGTGTAGGTCCCTTACCCAAGACCAAGTCAGGTAACCAATACCTGTTGACCATTATGTGTGCATCAACAAGGTTTCCAGAAGCAATTCCGTTAAAGAATATAAAATCTAAAACAACATTAAAAGCTTTGATAAAGGTTTTTACTCAGTACGGCCTTCCCAAATCTGTTCAGTGTGATCAAGGTTCAAACTTCATGTCTGGAATTTTCCAGCAATTAGGCATTCAGCAATTCAAATTTTCTGCCTATCGCCTTGAGAGCCAATGAGCATTAGAAAGATTCCATCAGACTTTCATAAATATGATTCGATCATATTGGTTTGATACAAATAAAGATTGGGATGAAGGCATTCCCTTACTATTGTTTGCTGTTAGAGAATCAGTTCAAGACTCTGTAGGCTTCAGTCACTTTGAACTGGTTTTTGGACACACTGTGCGTGGACCATTGAAGTTATTGAAAGAGAAACTTCTTTATAATGAAGATACTGAGATCAATCTTCTTAATTATGCTTCTGATTTTAGATACAAGTTGGCAAAGGTTTGTGAGGTCGCAAGAGCAAATCTGCACTCTACTCAATCTAAAATGAAATCATGATAAAAGGTTGAAGGAAAGGAGTTTTCAGCCTGGTGATAGAGTCCTGGCTCTCTTACCAATGCCACAAAATCCTCTTCAGGCCAAATATTATGGTCCCTACACAGTTGACAGGAAAATTAATGACTTAAATTACATCATAAATACTCCTGGGATGCGCAAACAAAAACAACTCTGTCATATAAACATGCTAAAAGAGTATATTGAAAGAGATAACCATGTTAAACATGTAATTAATTTAGTTGTACCTGTCCCACTCAGTGAAAGAAATATCATCAGATTCTACTGATATTGAAATGACGAATCTTTGTAATTCAGAAATTATGAAAAATCTAGACCAGAAACTTTCACATTTGCAAGTGCAAAAAAAAAATAACTGAAACAGTTATTATTTGAATATGAGCACTTATTTCCAGATATTCCTACAAGGACAAACAAAATTTTGTCATGACGTTGAAATTGAAAATTCCAAACCTGTTAAACAACATCCATACAGGATGAATCCACTCAAACAGGAATACTTAAAAAGGAAATTCAATATTTGCCGGAGAATGATTTTATCGATTCCAGTAAAAGTGATTGGAGTTCACCATGCATACTTGTTCCAAAAGCAGATTAAACTTTCCGTATTTGCACTGATTATAGGAAGGTGAACAGTGTGACAAAAACAGATTCATTCCCATTACCAATGAATTGACGATTGTATTGATAAAATTGGGAATGCCAAGTATGTCACCAAATTTAACCTTCTGAAAGGATTTTGGCAGATTCCACTAACGGAAAGAGCAAAGTAAATCTCGGCATTTGTGACTCCAGATGGACTTTATCAATATAAAGTAATGCCATTTGGGATGATAGGGTCACCAAGCGCATTTCAACGTCTCATGAATATGATCACCTCTGGTCTAGAAAATTGTGATGCCACAATGACAGATTCAATAACTCACCCTGACTGATCTAATAACCCACATTGACAGACGCAAGAAGACACACTGCCATGACTAGTTGTACAATATACATTTTCTTTAGGTACCGCACGAGACAGATTTAAAAAAATGTTCAAAAGGCTTTAAGTCTGTCGCCATTTCTGCTTGTATTGTTTCAGTTTTGAAGTAGAAGATTTGTTGACTGTGCTTGGTACGATATGAAGAATGAAAAATACATATTGCCTCGTTGTAAAGAAAATAGGCTGGAAAGAGAGTAATTGATGAGGATTGATAAGGACAAAGTGAACTAATTAAATACATGCCCTGGCTGAGATATGATAAACTGTACGAGGTTGGGAATGATACCCATAGGAGTTAATTGTATTATTAGATAAAACGTTCTTGCATGTAATAAACAAGTCCAGTAGGAAAGTATAGACTTCTCAAATCTGAGAAATGTCTGAAATCGAATCTCGGCTCGACCAGCGTGGTATGTCAGAAAGCTTCCACTAGCTTCCTGTGGGTTGCTGATTCTTTTTTTATGTTTTTCCAGGTTATTCTACCACCAAGAGTATTCTAGCCTCCAAATATAGGATATCAAAACACTACTCCATGCATGCTCCCAGACCAGAAAGTGATGATTTGTCACAAGCCGTAACAAGCTCAAATCGTATTCTTATAAAAGTAAATTAAAGAAATGAGATAAATGAGGAAGCATACGATATATAAAAACTGGATTATGGGTTTGTGGCGTTTAACGACGTAATTTCTTCACAAGACAAACAATGAAGTGATGTTCTCTCAAATCGTTATTTTGGATTCACTATGGT
>JAQISU010000002.1:0-80000 GCA_029339505.1 Unio delphinus | reverse complement strand
CTCGATAAAATATTATAGCTGGATAGGTCTGTTTATCTAGCATACATCATCGTACACAACTAAATTTACTAATTTTCCATCTACAGATGATTATGTTATAGAATTAACATATATACTTCATACATAAATTCCATGGTTTTGTGGGTGAAATTTGGTTATTAAAATAATTTGAAGAGCTAAAAATGGAATATTGTTTAGTTAAAAGTAATCCATTTACTTCTTTGAATACATTTCCTGATAAGTAGATTATTATACATATAAGTCTGCTACCTCCCAAATCCTGCACTGCTAAAAGATAAAATTCATCTTTTCTGCCTATACCGTAGAGACAAAGAGTAGCAACTCTCACCCATTACCTTCCAATCTCACCACCAGGTGTCGCCAGCTGTTAAGTTTCGTTTCCGTAAACATTATCGTAAGGATAAGCCTCCAGGTAATACAAGTCTTCATGCGTGAAATCCAAGTCATTCATTCAAAAATTTTATTTATTTTGACTAATATTGAGCCAACAAAAAGTTTTAAACAATGTTTATAGTTGAAGATATTTTGCCCAATTTATCACTTTCTCGGAATTAGCCTCTTAAGACCACATTGGACAAAACGCTGTGGCTGATGCGTGTTGACTTACAAGCGCTTGCATACGACGTCATAAGATCAAGCACTCTGTTTATACCTGGTGTTCTAGTTATACATCTGAATGCAGAATTAGCTGTGGTGGACGCTGCAGTGATACCCCTCGACATCAGAACGACGTAGCCTTTCATGAGCAGACCTGGTGGAGACGAATGCAGATATGTTGCAGTCAGTTTTAGATACACCAGCCCTTCAGCAGAATATAACTGATAAGGAGACGGCAACTGAGTTCCAGACTCTAGGCCAGATTTTACTTCTCTTTTTATCTTTTGCAGATGCTTTGGGTACAATGGAGATCGTTCCTCTAATTTAGGCATTCCAGTGGAGACAGTACCACCTCCCCCGTAAATCTGAGTTTGAAATTCAGGCATGTAAGACCAGATGCATGAGATATTTATTTATCCAGGAAATAGTACTGTCAGAGTCATAATGGCCTATTATCCGTCCAGCCGTCAAAACCCGGACTCAACTACAGAATCTTAGTGATAGATCCGACCGTTTTGCCGGAAGTACGGTTTTATATATTTATAAGGACGGGAAACTTAATGAAGAATCCGTCCGTATACCCAAAGTGACGATTAAGTATGCAAATTGGTGCGGAGCGGTAGCTGAAAATCCGTCCGTCCAGCCTTGCTTCACGCATGACTGATAAAGAAACTGAACAGTCTGGCTTCCACACGTCCGTGCGGATCATTCTCCTGGAAAAACAGCCGTCTGACAAGGCACAACAAAAACTGCACAGAGCCGACGTTTACTATTTTAACTGCCTCTTAGCAGGGTATTATCGGCGGTATACATAGTGACGATGACATTTTGCCATCGTTACCTTAGGGTATAATTTATCGTGAAATTAAAGCAGGCGCTGACCAAAAGTATTCACAAAGTGAGCGTGAAGTTACTTATGGACAACACCCTGTCTCAGATCCGACCATGAAGATGTCGGAGTTTACTTGTAAATCTGTAGTCGAAGAGATATACCAGGTGTTGCCGGCTTTCGAATGCCATCCATCCCCTATCTACTGCTTTTGGTGGTGCTTTTGGTGGTGATCATAATAAGGGAATACTGTAAATAGCAACTAATAGCACCGAAAATAGTGCCCAGTGTTGAATTATAAATTAAACGTGATTCCTTCCAACTTCGTTTCTTAAATGAAACCAAATGGTTTATACAAAAGTTTTAAAATATTTAAAGGAGCACATTTAAGTGAAGAAAATTTGACTTTGTAAATTATTATTACTGAGGAATCAAATTAAATTTGTTTTGTATATCTGAGGATAAAACCGACGAACATTTGCAATATCATGTTGCTATCACAGAGGGCATGAGCTGTTTATTTTACTGTGACGTAAATTTAGATGCATTACATTTTGTTACAATATTGTTGAGACGGTTTACAATATTAAATTCCTCAGATTATTGTAGAAAATACCGAATCATCGCGTTCTTAAAGCATCTATGTTTAGATTCTTACATTTAAGTTCAAGACATCATATATATATATATATATATATATATATATATATATATATATATATATATATATATATATATATATATATATATATATATATATATATATATATATAAGTTTTTTATATACATATATTGCCAAGACGTACTAATTTTCTTCAACTCAAGTTAATTCACATGCATCTCACAGGTGGCCATGAATTGCTTTAGGCACTTTAGTTTTTGCATCTTATATCTTAGTGATATGTTCATGTTATTCATGCTTCGCTTGCATATGTAAATGCAAAATACATTTTGCTGCATTTAACTGAAACTATGTTTAATAATGTTTTACTACCATTTTACAAAGTTTTTGTCTGCTGTCGGAAGTAAAAGGTCGACATGATGTTGATTTTAGTCTATCTACTGACAGAGCCCTATCATTACAGAAGGAATGAAAAGTTTTCGATTCAGTTAAATATTTTTCAAATGTTGACAATACCCAGTCGTTAAACGGTAACGAATACAGAACCTATATTGTGTAAAATAGATTAGTATGATTTATATGCGTTTGTTGAACAATCTCAGCACGTGTGTTTCCTCATCATCATGCAAAAACAGACTGAGGTTTACTTTTCTTATATAGTTCCTGGTCTATTGCACTCGTTTCTGTTTACTCATCAGGTGTGTTTAGTTTAAGGATCATGCGTTTTAAAGTTAACGAACGAAGGAATCTGCTGAATAAAATGATATAAAACTGAGTATTGTCACGTGCTTAGGCTCGAATAAACAGTAACATAGAAAGAGTGAAAATAACAAGCTTGTAAAAACTTAATAAACAATTTATTGAGCACAAATATTTTCCAGAAAAGAAAAATAAACTTACGGTTTTAAGAATCAATTCCCAAAATTAATCCAAAAATAACTCAAAATATAATCCACTAGTAAAATTGCAAAAGTCCTGGTAATAAAATGTCCTAATATGTTCCCAGTTCGAATCTTGGTGAAGCATCCAAGATGGAAGACGATGTCACCTGATGAAATCAGTTCTGGTCTTATGAAATTCAATGAGCACAATTATTTTCCAGATAAAAAAACAAAATAAATCCTCTTGATCCAAACGAATTGAAATAATTTCCAGTAATTTAAAATAACTCAAAACAATACAGCTTAATATTCTAACACCCCAACTTCTACTAAATAGTTCGCTCCAAAACATAATATATGTACCTGTTTTTACGTAAGCAAGAAAGGAGTCACATGATCTTCTAGAATCTTTAGAACAAATTTACGTTCAAAAAATCTCCTAGACACCGTATGACCCAGATGAGAATCAGTTATTTTTACTCTCAAGAACTAAAAATAGAAAGATGTTTATAATAAATCTCCATAATGTCCTTGGAATCAACCAATCATTTTAAAAGCTTGTTTACAACTCTGAAGCCAGGTCAGAAATGAGGTCAACATCTGGTGTTTATTTGTAAAGTACAAGTCATCCATTTTTTAAAAAGATATTTCCCAATGAATGAATCTTAAACTTAAAATGTCAAATTTGAATCTGAGAAACAAACAATTACAATAAACATAAATGACTTAAATCAAATATACGTACCAGTATGCAACTGGCGTCTGATAGCGACCGGTTTTTCCACCGCACATTTGTCACAAACTCAAATTTTCTGTCTGATTTATGGTGTAATATGCAACCTTTTGTGAAGTTCAAAATAATCTTCTCGGACAAAACATGCCACTACCTGTTTTATTGTATGACAAACAAAATGTCATGGCAGAAAGAAGAAATGGGGAAAACGTATTGGAAAGAGTTATAATCTACCAGCTTTAGTTCAACACTGTCATAATGGATTAACGGTTTCAAAATGAAATATATGTTCAGGACTTATTGAACTGTGTTTCTACTACAACGATTAAACTTTTTGTGATAATAGAAGAGTGTAGATCACCTAGAGAACATGTATTCAGCCAGTAGTGTTTATTTTTGTATCTTATTATTAAATATCAAATTTGTGGACTATGATGCAAATAATACTGTATTTCCATATAGCACAGGTGCATAAAGAACATACTACATATGTTCCTAAAATTTGTGACTAACTGAACAGAGAAATAATTAACATTTTATTATACTCAAGTAGCAGTATATAATAGTGATGTTAGCTCACAAATATCGTGCTCATATTAACTTTTAATATTTTAATTCATTCATTTCAGGCCAATTTTGAAGGAAACAGTATTAGTTGCAGAGTTGACGTGGAATATGTAACATGGATGAGATGTCGTTTGAGACAGAATCCGATTTCTCTAGTATTAGTTCACCCACCTCCACATCTAGCAGCTTCAGCATCATAAATAGTAGTAGTAGGACTGTTGTTATTGATCACTTTGAAATCTTCAGAAATGAACCAGAAATTATAGAATTTTGTTTCAACAAGGAGGGCACAAAGAAAAGTAGCGAAGAGTTTAGACAGCTAGGTCTTGATCCCTACATATGTGGCTATTTAGGAAGAGAAAAAACTCCCAAAGAAAACAAAGGCACTGCCCGTTTAAAATTCTTAGATGCATTGCAAGAAAAATGTCATGCTCGTCCTTCCATTCTAGACCATGGCAGAATCATTTCAATTCAGTATTCAGGTACATCGTTGACTGACACCGAGATGGCGACTTGGAGAACTCAGGTAGTCGAATTATTCAAAAATACAGAGGGTGTACGATCTTACAAAGCATCTTTCCCAGGAAAACAAGAAAACATTGACATCGTCAAAAGAAAATTTAATCATCATCTAAAAGAAAGAAATGTGGTTGCCTATACATTTTCTGACCCTGAGCATGTGACAGAAATAGGTTTTGCTTACGAAAGAGACCCTAATGATTTGACAGACAAGCCTGATAGTGAGGGTAAACATGATTTTGTAGAGCAGCTTGCTGATGATATCAACCTTCAAAGCATACAAACAAAGTCAAAGACATTTAGAGACCAAGAAATGGAAGTGCTAAAAATTCGACACAAATGGTGGAAGAGTGTCTTGGTTGATATCCAGACAGATAATAACACAGTGCAGTTATGTGGTCTAAAAGAAGACGTCGAGGAGGTATTTTTCAAAATTGTAAAAGCATTATTACCAGCTGTAAGAGATATCATCAATTTAAATGAAGAGGAAGCACAATTATTTCAATCAAGTACTGTAAAGAAATTTGTAATGAAGGAGATTGAAAGTCTTTCTGGTCAACAGTGTTTGGATTGGCTAATAGACGAAAATGTGATCCAGATAATTGGACCAAATCAAGGAACAGTTAGCAGGTGGATCGAATGTATAAAGAAATGCATTAAATCTCGAACGTTTGACAACGTCCCTGACAAAGTTCTTTCTTTACAAGCATGGAAATTACAGTTTGAGAATCTCCAGCGTTCTTTCAAGAAGAAACTGGTTATCAAGTTGCACGAGGGCACAATAAAGGTCACCTCCACAAGTGACATACACAAAAGAGTTGTGAGTATGGTGAAGAGCTATTTGAGGAGATATACCCCTTACTCCTTCACAATTCAGTCTAACTGCCACAAACTTGATTTCTTTGTGCAAAATCACCAAGCAGCCATGGAAGAAGATTTTAGGGACGAATTTTTAAAAATAACACGTAAGTCCGAGCTTGAAATTCAGGTCTATGGTACTAGTCAAGCCTATGCGGATGTTCGCAGGGTGATTGACAACATTGTTATAGAGCTGTTTTGGGTAGCGCGACAAAATGTCATTGATTTCTTGCAGCATGAAGAAGGAAACCAACTCTTGAATAAAGTAAGCAAAGAAAGCGCTTGTTTGGTACAAAGAGGTCAACAAAGCATTCATCTTCAATTCTTCAAAGGAAACATTGAAGAACAAAAGGTTGGTTCATTGTATTCATTGAGAAAGTATTCAAATAAATACAAATTAATATTCATGGTTGTGCTTAACAGACAATGCGAATATTTTGTGTCAGGGCATGGCAAATTAGGTAGAATAATTTTCAAACAGCTTTATTATCTTTACATATACAATATACATTCTTGCCTATGCTATTATATGTTTATCATTTTTTTGTCCAAAGATAATTTCATTTTGAATTTATTCCCCACCGGAAATTCATTGTGTTTGCATTGATTGGTAAATTCTTAAATAATTTGACAGGTTGACGTGATAGTGAACAGTGCCGCTCCGGATCTTAAATTGGACAAGGGGGAGGTGGCAAAGAGCCTTAGTGGAACAGCAGGCCCAACACTTCAGCAAGATATCCAAAGGCAATTTCCCAAGGGTGTATCTGAGCGCAAAGTACTGAAGGGTGGACCAGGCAACCTACACTGCAAATCCGTCTACCACGTTGTATTGCCAATGCAAATTACTGAGAATGAAGCTGTTACAGTTAGAAACATATTTTTTCTAGCTGCTCCCTCTCTCTTTCCCTCGAATGAATACAACGTTTGAGCATTAAGATTGCTATTTAAGGCAACTTAGCAGATTACATAGTACATATGAACTTTTCCTGTTTTTTATGATCCCAGATTGTAAGATCGTTTATAAATCCTAGGCCTCAGGAAACGTTCTCTTTATTATTTTAGTCTTGTTTGTTGTTGTCTGAAGTCTACAACCCACGCTAATTTACAGCTCTTTGTCTTACTGAAAACAATGGTATGAAGAAAGAAGTTGACTAACGTTCATTCCACAGATCTTCACTACCGTATTGTATGAAATTCATCACCATATAATAGATTGTATGATACACAAAATGCATTGACCTGGTTTGTGTATATTTTTTGACAATTATCTTGATTATTGTCGATAAAGGTTCTAAGTATCTTTACCAATAGAACCAATACATTTCAATTTTCATCAAATATATCTGCTGGAGTCCAGATATAATATAATTTATGTTCCACCATTAGAGTGAAACTAACTTAAGTCTCTAAGAACTAAAATCAATCTTGATGTTCAGAAAAAAAGGTTTGTAGTTTTGTTTTGATGTTCAGCGAAAAATAGTTAATCCAGATTGGTTGATCTTTTAGTATTGATAAAGGAATTAGTGATAAAGAATGTTTGAATTATCAATAGTCTAATAGCTTTAAACGTGTATTCAGAGTTTTATATATGCAGTTATATAAGTCTTAATAGTCAGAGCTAAAGCTTTATGCATTTTATTACAGGATGTGGTGGGGACGTTAATGAAGGAATGTCTTGAAATGGCCAATAAAGACAAGTACGAGTCAATAGCTTTTCCAGTCTTTGGAACGGGAACCCTTAATTATCCACCAGATGTGGTCATAAATACCATGTATGATGTCGTAGTAAATTTTGCCTTGAAAAATGTGATGGAGGCGATTACAGTGAAGAAAATAATGATTATCCTGTTTCCTGGGAATGCGAGAGTCATGACGGTATCTTAATAAAATGATGCCTTTTCATATGAATGACAAATATACAAAATGTCTCGCCACATATACACATCACTAAAATGGATGCGAGACAATGTGAAGGGATATGCTTTTTTACATCAAAGTTAACTTGCCTACAAGGGGTAGAATTTTCTCAAAAGATGTAATTAAGTTACTGAAATTGCAGATTGTCCATATCCTCACTACTGATAATTCTTACCGTTGTAATTCAACGTACAAACATCACAGACAACTCTTACTCTTGTAATTACGCGTCCTCACTACTTAAAACTCTTACTTACGTTTTTAATTCAATGTCCTCACTACTGATAACTCTTACGTACCTTTGTAATTCAACGTCCTCACTACGAACAACTCTTACCTTTGTAATTCAGCGTCCTCACTACTGATAATGCTTACCTTTGTAAACGATCCTTCTGGCTACTGACAATTCGTACCCTTGTAGTTCACCGCCCTCACCACTGACAACTCTTACCCTTGTAATTCTACGTTCTCAGTACTGACAACTCTTACCTCTATAATTCAAATTCATCACTACTGACAACTCCTAGCTTTGCAATACACTGTCCTCGGTGCGGACAACTCTTACCTTTGTAAGTCAAGGTCCCCACCACTGACAACTAATACCTTTGTAATTAAACGTCCTCACTACTGACAAATCTTACCTTTGTTATTCAGCATTCTTGATTCTGACAAATCTTACCCTTGTAGTTCACCGTACTCAAGACTTACAGCTCTTACCCTTGTCATTCAAAGTCCTCACCACTGACGACTCTTAACTTTGCAATTCAGCATTCTTGCTACTGATTAATCTTACCCTGACATTCAACATCCTCACCACTGACACATCTTACCGTTGTAATTCACCGTCTTTGCCCAATAGTTCTTACCCTTATAACTCAAAGGTATCACCACTAACAGCTTTTACCATTGTAATTCAATGTCCTCACCACTGGCACTTCTTACATACTTCAATGTCCTCACAATTAAGAAGTATTCATTTTTAAGTTAATACCTTAACTACGAAACTAGCTTAATATTTGTCGAAAGATGTGCGTTTAAAACAAATAATAATTTCATATTAAAACAGTTGACCCATATAGATACATTCTGGAATGAAGCAAATCATGCTCTCTATTTCAAAAAAAAGGTGTACATTATTGTTGACAAAACATTGTTTAGCTCAACAACAATAGATGTAACCGTAATGGGTATGAGATATCTAGGTCATTTCCTTACATTTCTATCAAACAATCACGAATACTATTTATTTCGTTCCAAGTAATGACTACTTTGATACTTACGTTTATAAATATGCAACTGCGGTAAACGAATTTTTATATATTTGGTGTTTGCCATGTAATATTCCATTATAGCAATGGTCCCACTAGACCCTATTTGAATGACAAAATGAAAACTATCTACTGAATACACGTGTTGACATGACCAGGTATATTGATTGTTTTGATGTTTTAAAATATTCCTGAATTCCTACTTGGAAAACAAATACAAAGTCGACAGATGGCTTGCTGATTTGATGTTAAAGAGTTGTTTCTTTAAAAATTTCCAAAGGATATTAAATCTTAAAAAGGATTTGCATAATGTTGACAGATAATTTATATCTTGCAGGCTTACCATGCTAAAGAGCAGGAAAGAATCAACCGCATGAAGGACTGTACAGCAAGTCACAGGAAGCTTTTAACAGAACCAGGTTGTCTTCTGAAGTTCTATATTGTATTTAAGTCGGATTCTATGCAAAATATTGAGAATGCAGTTGCACAGACAGAAGAACATCTTCCTTAAGTATCGATTGTATTCGGCAAAATCAGAGGCTTTTTCCAAATATGCCATTCTGTGACTGTGAATGATGCTTGACCGAATTCTTTTCCCAAATATACCATTCTGTGACTTAAGAATGATGTGTACTTGTCAGAATACTTTTCCCAAATATGCCATTCTGTGACTTAAGAAAGATGTATACTTGTAATACTTTTCCCAAGTATGCCATTCTGTGACTTAAGAATGATGTGTACTTGTCAGAATACTTTTCCCAAATTGTATAACATAATGTTTTATTCTTGGCACGTATGCCATTCAGCAATTTAAGAATACATTTTGTACTTGACAGAATCAGTTATTTCCCCCATGTACGGCATTTTATAACTTACGATAACAAATTCTGCAAAATTATTTCTCAACAAGACATGTTTGTAACACATAACATGCCAACTGCATTATAGGTTTAATTACTCTGTGCATTTAGATATGAATATAATGTAATTTTTAATCTTATAGAGATGACGGACCAGAGAAATACAGATTGGGCATATTTCTGATACAAACACAAACAAGGTGTCAACAGTAGGGATGAGAGGGACAGTATGCTCTCTTGTAGACCTAATGTTCCGTAGAAAGTTCCAAACTGGTATCCATCTTATCAGTTTATAACGTTTTCAAGCTGCTTACATGGTCAAGCAATAATAGCTTTCAAACCATCTATCTGTAACCATAGCAATAATAGCTTTCAAACCATCTATCTGTAACCATAGCAATAATAGCTTTCATACCATCTATCTGTAACCATAGCTTGTAGGTGCTGCATTGTTTTGAACATTCTGCATCTAACAAAAATCATGCAAAATTACATTTTTCTATAAAATTTTATTTTCCTGTTCACATTCGTTAGATGATATTAAATAATTCTTTGTGCATACTATACCATTCATTCCAGTCTTCTCTTGTAATGTTTAATTTACCTGTGTTAACTTTATACTCATCGTTCCTATCTAATTGTTGCTTGCTGTATATTGTAATGCTCGTTATTTGTTAGCAACATTTTATTTTTTGATAGTAGGCTTACATTTGTGGTTGACATATTTGGCAACTTTTTGCTACAGTTTTGATGTAGTCATCGACTGTACATAATAGTTTCATTTGCTTGTAATATGTATCAGTTGGGACTGTTAATTTTGTTATGAATAATTATTATTTTTCTCATGCATGATGCAAGTTTTAAAAAAGTGCTCCTTTAATCTCCATAACTTGTCACGTTTCTTTCGTTATGATTTCTATCAAATCCGCATAAGATGGACCAAACAGGCATTTAAAGATGTCCATTACAAATAGCAAATACAGATCAAGAATGTAAGCTGAACACAAATGAAATAAATGTAACAAGAACGGCATACAGAAATATACCACTTTTGTCTAAAACGATAAATGACAAAGATACAAATTACGTTCTGCTTACACGGAAATATTACCTTCAAAATTAAAAATAAAAAGTTGTAAACGACAAATACCAAACAAATTAATTTAATCAGGACGTAAAATAGCTATGAAAGGAATGCAAACGTTACTACAACAAATGAATAATCCGTAAGTAATATTAACAAATGACAAAGACCTTAGATGAATGGGTAGTTACCCACAATGAATAATTAGTGATCATCAATGAACACAAATATAATAGGTACAAATGACATGTTTACATTAACAAATGTAACCAAACATTTACTATGGCAGTTGGAGACTGGATATTATAACCTGTCATTCATTGTTCATCCAGTTTCGAAACTAAACTCATTACCAAGGCATATGGCAGGACAGTATTGACTATTTATTCATATCTGCATATAAATGCAATCTTTAGTGTGTATAGACAATAGATTATAGTTTTTTATAGTCATATATCATGAACTTTTGCAGATGAAATATTTTTCTATATATCTATGTACTTAAAATTGGAGTTCAAATTTACAAACGTGCTCATTACCTGCAGCGTTTGTGCCATCTGAAAGGAAATTTCAAAATAAAGCATATTCAAATACCCTGACTTAGATTCAGCAATTAATGGTTTGATTCCCGTGGCTCTCAGGAAACTGAACTTTCTGGTCAAAAACATGGGAAATTCTCAAAGTACTCACCGTTTCTCCCTGTAACACGTTCGCATAACACTCACGGTTTTCATCTGCACCGCCGTAGCCAATATGGAAATAGCTAACGGCTAGACTTAGGAAAACAAGCATTAATCTAGTGGGACTAATTAACAATAATAAATAAGTTCAATATTTTAAATCACCACTTGCATTCCGTAAAAGAACTCATTCATGAGATGCATAACAGTGGGTGATGTATGTGCATAATATTTTTAGGAATCCATGGTCAGTGAAGTTTCTACACATCTAAATGTGTATACAAAGGAATAAAATAAGCTATTATCATTCTAGATGTTGATTTAGTTTGTTGAATATACAAAACATCAGATTGGTATTATAATAATAATATGCAACACGTCATCGTATTGGCATAGGAAAGAATATAATTGTAAAAGCTTACTATAATTACCATCATGCTCTTGTACAATTTCGTGCTATTCAACATTGTAGTTGTCTTGCAAATGACTACAACTAGAAGGTAGATAATGCCAAGGCAAACATGTCATTCTTGCTATATTTCATTTACTGCAACACAATTCCAAAAGAATATTTACATACAACGTTTTCTAAGATATATCACTGATATATGTCTTAGGCAAATTTCAGATAGCATTTTGGATATTGTTACATATAGATTTGGTATTTTAACCAACCCTTTATAACACGCATTTAAATGCAGAAAGCTAAGCATTGTTTGTTTTGGTAGCACTAACCAGTTGTCAGATTAGCCATGGGGTACATTTTCCATGTTAAACGTATGCATATAACTGTCCACAGTATTTACGTCATTATCAGCAAATGGTGTCATGAATGCATGCCTATTTACATGGGTCCTTCTGGAACATCAGTTTTCGGTAGCAATTATGTATAGCTGTATTTATTATTATGTCAAATTTTACACTTCTTACGTGTCATTTTCCATCATGTACTAATAATCTTTGCCAATGTGTATTCAAATACAAGTAATTTTGTAGAACAAATCCATTAATGATCCATATTTCTTTTGATTGTCTTATATATTTCGATTTGCTGGGTAAGTCTTTACTGTAGTAAAAATAACACAATTTCGTTTCATGATGAACTTTAACTGGGTAATACAAATATAGATCTTTACGATATTCACTTGCTTTTAGAGGGTCGGTAAGCGAACACAAATTGGTGAAATGACCTGAGGAAGTTCTTGTTTGAATGGCATTCAAAACTAATTTATTTGGACTGTTTTTCCATCCCTTACGGGAATAAATATAATTCATTACCGATTGCATTATTGCGTGTCAACATAGATGGATTTAATCTCATATGGTGCATGGTACTTGATACTGTTTAGTCTTGCATCATAACATCAGAAAGAAACTATTCATAGATTTTATTTCTTGTGATCTTTGACAATATTTGTAGCAATGGTTAAAATAACGTTCTGTCATTTCTTTATTGAGATTAGTTATTGACATAGCTGTTATTAATTATTAGAATTGGACTCCATATTTTGCGACATTCATGAAGTCATGAAAGATTGAAAATTGAATGCACGCATTGCATAAATAGTCTTTGCCTTTTTATGTATGCTCATGTATCGTGTTAATTATGAAGGTAAATTCTTAAATAATATGTGAATATTTATAATATTACTAATAATCACTAAATTCATTTGAGTGAATGCATCAAATATAGAATAAACGTTAATACATAAACCGTTTGTATCATTCTTATAATGTGTCTATAGTGCATGACTGAAAAAAATACAAATTTCTTGACTTCCCTGTGTAATTCTTAAAATTAATTAAATCTATGATATGTACAACAAACTACTTAGACTACCTTACATCATAAGGGTATATTTATGTGCATCATATGACACTTGAGAAGAACTAAACGTATAGTCTTCGGACAGTTTGCGCTTTGTGACGTTTTACACGCAAAACACAAGCGCATATTCTGTGTAATTTGTCTAGTCATTTAACAATGTATTGATTACCACTTTGTCTTACGTGGTATACAAATCGCTCACGTGTATTTGCTTGAGGTCATGGGATACTTTTGATCTAATACATGAAAACCAGTAACTTATTCCTATATATTCTATGTTATATAATCATGATATATTTGATAATTGTTCTCATTTTTCAGTAGCCATACATAGCAGTGTCATTGAATTTTTTGTTAAATCTGTGTAGAATGCCAGAGGATTGTTCGGCGTCAAATGCGTTGCAAAAACGATTTTCAAATTCTGTTTTCAAGGAAATGAAACTTAAAATCAATCCAAAAAGGTACATAAACAAGAAGGGTGGATGACATGATTGTTGATTGAAGATACTGACTGCCACTGGAATCCTAACGTCTTGAAATAACATCGTTTCATGTTGACCTTAGCCTCCACTATTGATGAGGGGAGGCAAACCCTACCAATTTAGGCAGCGATAGTACGTTCGTAATATTTAGTCTTTTCTTATACAAGATCACCTGTGCATATAGGCGCTTTCTATCGCAAGAATCATTTGTCATTTTCTCTCTCTCTCTCTCTCTCTCTCTCTCACACACACACACACACACACACATGCGCCCTACTCAGTAGGGTAATAATATTTGTATAATTCCACAGCTGACAGCTAGCAATCCACAACAGAAGCAACTTTCCAGAGATATGTAATAAATAGTTGAACTTTTACAGAGATACAGGTAGAATAATATGTATATATTTTTAGATATTTGTAATAACTTGTTGAACCTTTACAGAGATACATACAGAATAATATGTACATGTTTCCAGCTTCATAGAGATCATGGTCACACTCGTATTTAACTTGCCATTGTAGAATAAGATCATTCTGGGAAATATTTTTCCGATAAACATCACAACAATTAGTAATTATGTTTTTGTATCATTTTGGTATTCTACATATGGTGCAATAACTATATCATTATCAATCAAGCATACGATTTCTCACAGTTTGAGTAATGAGTTAGAAGTATAATCAAAACCAGCTTCATAAGATCCAATTTAAACATAAACTTGTACAAAATGAAAGTAAAATGTCAGATGATGTATTTCATAGCTACGTAGTAAGTCAAACCCTGATGTTTCTCTCGCACAGTGTGTAATAGTGCTTATTTAGAATTTTCGTGCACTCAATTTCAATCTAAATTTGAAGAAAGGAAAAAAAACTTTGTTAGTAAGAAAAGTTAAATTTGATTGATGCAATCCAATCCATTTTTATCTCTGAAGGGAAGAGGATAAAAAGTGCTTATTTTATTTCAAATAATACTAGTGACACTAATTTTGTTCAAAACATTTTTCTTATATATGATGCCTGAACGTTATTGGTTCACATCTGGAAATGTCATTTGCCATAAACAAAGTTGTTTCAAACAACTAATATCCACAAACTGAACCAACAAAGAAAATCCAGCCATGACGTTCAGTTAACATTAACTTAGTCGTATGCAAAAGGTTACAGGCATATGTTCCGATTTGGTGGTTGGCTGATTAATATAATAACGTATATTCATTTGTTTATGACGGGAAAATTCCATCCAAGTGTTCTAAGTGTGATTCGGGAACACAGCCAAGCCTTGTATCTTACATATTTTTTATTCCTGACGGTGGCGTTTTCCTACCCAACACCATTTCATAATAAAAAGTTTCTCACATTCATGAAAGAAAATGAAAACCGAACTCAAAATTGCATTTTGTAAATAAAAAAGCAAAGCGCCTATTACAAATGTTTTATCCTTTAGAACAAACTGTTGCATGATTGACGAGTTTAAAATGAATAACTTTAAATGACATTTAAATACAATTCAGCGTTCAAAGATACCGTAAGTGCTCGAGATAGATGAAGTATTTACAATAAACTGCGTTATTTGTGTGAATTTGAGATAGCTTCTGCAATGACACAAATTATGAGCAGGTCATCAATTCCATTCTTATCCCGAACATTAAACGATTCAGCCAAGCTCTTGAATCGATTTTCCTTTTGTAAATAATGTGTCGATAATTTATTTTATAAAAATTGCAACATCTGTTTTGCCAAGTCAAAACAGGATTTAAGAATATTGACATAATGACTTGGTGACTCTTATTTTGCGACGTACTAATGCTATGATTATACTGTAATGAAATAATGCTTAAAGATAATGATATGATTATAATGAAATAATGCTTAAAGATAATGAAAAGTTAAGCTATGTGCCAGTCTGTTTAAACTATGACAGTATCAGATAGTCATGTGAGGAAAGACCACACTGTAAAACATGACCATATGTAACTATGTTGCCCAAAACATTTATTTATATGGAAACAAATAATTGTCAGAGATATATTCAAAGTTTATTATAATAATCAAAATGAGAACTGGTAGGTCATAGGATATTTGCTATTGGAAGCCGAAGGTACCTGTTTGCAAGAGGATATAGTCAGTTATGATGATATAACGCTGTCATAATAATTGATTATCTAAAACAAAACTATTTAAAAACAAAACTGTGCTGAAATAATTTATTGTTTTAGACACAGGAATCAAATAAATATCAAAACATGGCCTCAAATATGCTTAAAATGGAAACTGCCAATAATTGCTAGCCAACCACAACTTCTTGTCTGAAAAGGAGAGAAATCACATGTAAAAGATTTTGAATAGTTTGCAAATGCTATCATTATATTGTTAAGGCTTCTCACATAATACCATTTGCTTAAAAGGCTTGAGATTGTATAACAATAAATTGTATCATTATATTTTGTTCCATTTAAATTGTTTTGTTGGCTTATTAAAAACTACTTAGTTTTATTTTTCAAATTGAAAGATGTGTTCGGACCAAGATGCATTTTCTTGCTCATGGAATTTATATTTTGTGTTACATTTCTCTAGCAAAGATACAGATCGTAAATAGTATCAAAGATAATATCAGCTACAGACAATTTCATTTTAAATTCACATTTGATATTTCAGACATGATACATTAAACAGGGGTATAAAATCACATACGTGTCGACCTTGTTGATAGGAATATATTATAATGTTACATCACACACATAAAGTCAACAAGAGGTTTCTAACGATTGTCAAAAAGATCTGTTTATTTATGCTGAACATTTCGCTTTCCTACTTCATTCCCAGAGGCAGCATTTGCTTGCCAAACAAAAATTTAAACAAATGTGTTGCAGTCCTAGGATGAAACATATCCAAGATGATTTATGCTGACAAAAATTCAACAACGTATTGTTCTATGGAAGTGGATAAATACATACTGTGGCAGCAGTGACTACCAAATAACCACATTTACGACTTGTGGCCTTTCAGATAATAAAAAGTGGTTATAAATCTCTAGCCTAGCCATCAACCATTGCCATTGCGGTTTCACCGTCAACATTTTCATTTGTTGCCACTTAAGAGTCACTCGGGGTCCTTAAAGAGTCCTAACAACAGCATATGTACAGTCTTCGAAATAGACACTGTACATTTGGTGTAAATATTTAACTAGCTTACCATTGCTACATCCAAGGACAAGAATATGCGAAGAATATAGGAGAGACTATTAGTTTTGAAGGGTATTTCAGCACAGTACAACCTAAAGCAAGGTCGAAAGAATTACGCAATATGGCGCACTGTCTTGTGCATCTCGCCTAAACATGAAGTAGCGAATTAGTGACACCAGAAATATCTCTTCTTTCAACATTTTAAGTGGCCGCTACCATATACTTATGTTGCTTGGAATTTCGGCTATAAACTCCTTAAAGATTTCACATCATTTTCCATATACTCGGCAGAATTTCATGCATGCAGCTTATATAAACCGTATATACCATATATCATCCTCCTTCTATTGGATAATCAGTAACAGAAACGTTTCTTTAAGGTGTATAAATAATACCTTTAGAGCTCCTTCTTAACAATGTTGTACCAGTTATTCATTACACTGTTTAGCTCTGTGTTTTGCGCATTATTTGGCTAGCTTTATAAATCAAAATGATACACTCGTAACAAAAATTATTTTCAATTAAAATGGCATCATGCATTTCGCAATCTTGTTTCTATGAACGTTTCTTATACACCACTTGAGACGTCACCTCATGGTATTATGTGCGCATCGGCAGGGTTTTGTGCAACTACATGTCCTCGGTCTTATGCAATATCTCTTGACCAATCGAGGCCACCAAAATTATTTAAAGATAATAACGAATATTACTACTCACCCTTCTGTTTCATTGTATCTGGCCCTCGATTCACAAATGTAATGTTTCAGTAGACTACACAGCTCATCAGACCAGGTTCCTCCATGGTGGAGTGCAAGACAATTCTCTGATCCGTGATTATCCGGTTGGTTATGTCCCCATTTCTTGTAGGACCTTAGGGAGATCACTGTTCCGCTCGTTTCCCATACCCATTCACCCTCCACAATAGTGTCTGAGGCGCCCAACCAGTAGTCGTCTACATTATATTTATTATACAAGAGATGTAAAAGTCTCATATAATGATGTATCACATTCAACTAGTACATTGTTATGTGATTGTAAAAGATTTTGTATGCATTTTGTAATACTTAACTTTAATGCTTACAAACCAGATCATTTGGTGCATACTAATTCAACTATTATTGGAACCATATTCTAAAATCGAACTAATACTTTTATAAAAATTGTGAATTTATATGAAAAATGATATTATCCAATAAAATATTCTTACCGCATGAAACATTAAATGGTAAAATCACTGTGGTCATGCGAAGTGTGATGTCCTTTGCTAGTTATGTCACCTGTAATGAGACTTTCTAGGATACAACTCCTGATTTCGACAATTACATTTTTAATATTTCAGAAGTTTAATATTTGGATCAGTGTCCAAAAGCTGTTTCAAGCGAATCTGCCATATTTTTATTTTTTTTGTTATTTGGAATTTTAAATCTTGCGTAGAGAGTACAAGAACAATAAATACAATTTCCTGGTAAATACATTCGGAAGAATGGTAGATAACATGTTTGTATTCTTACATCTTGAGTCATAGTATGTTTATGTCTTACAGCTTGTAAATAACATACATTTGCCTCATTTGTAATGTTTTCTTGATGAAATAGAGACAGCTGTTTTAGATTTATATTCTGACTGTATAACCGATCATATATTTTGGTATTCCAAATTAATCTGTTGTCTAATAATGAAAGCAGTTGATACACGGTATTTGAACTATTTTCATTATTGCTGTTTCAGCTTAGGTCATGTCTGTTAGTGTGTGATTCACATTATTATACCCTTCAGTCAGCTTTAATAAACTATCAACCGAGTTTATGGGACATATTTCTACAGTATAATCATAATTTTCTTTTAAACCTTAAAACTACTGATAATGTTCTTTTGTATTTGTATGAATCTATATGTTTCTCATTATACCTCCATGTCAATGATTCTTTTTTGAATCACTAAAGGGTGTCTTTTATGTTGAATTGAATAAATCAAAGTTTGTATTCTCTTGAATGTTACTTTGTCACGTCAACTAGTTTGAATCATATTTTTACCCCTTCTAAACTTGTAAACTTATATTCAATATCTTCGGATACCAATAATTGATGCTTTCCTATTAAACTCATAAAATAATTATTCTGTCACTTCTCTAAAACAATTATTGTATTCAATGTAATGTAGTGTTGTGTCATTGTTTATCTTGTATCAGAACATAATAGTAGTGTTTGCCAATGTTCACTCGATTTGAGTGGTCTAGTAATTTTTAATTTTAGATTTTAACGGTTTCATCTCCAGAATGATCTTTGTATTCCCGAGATGTAAGAATATAAATGTATGAGCTGCCAGCTCCAGCATTAATTTACTTTGCTTTTGTGTTAAATTAATGTTCTTGCATCCACTCCAAAGAAATGTAAAATATTAAAATACTATTTTTTAAAAATTTGGTCAATTGACGAGGAAAATGTCCGTCTACACTAATATTTTGAACTGTATTTCCTACTACAAATAATAACTTGACTGACCTATGTTGATAGTCATGTGGTCACTCCTGCTTGATTAACATTTTCAGACCTAAACTTAACACAGCGAAAATCAATAACATTAATAAATTGCAGCTGCTGCATTTTACAAGTTTATTTTAATGCACATAAGGTCAGCAATACGTTACACAGTACTTATAGTGATTTAGAGCAGCGAATTGTATTCCTAGTGGCAATCTGAAAGAAAGTTTTCAACATTTAACATATATTTTATATCTTGTGAACTTTGACCTTTCTTTCAGAACTGATTCTTGCGGATGTTTAAATTAGTACCAATTATCGCAAGTCAAACTGTTAAGGGATAAGTAAATCAGAATTAATCGAAAGTTTAACTAAAAAGTACATACACCGGAAGGTATTTACTACATTTTCGATAAAGTTCTCTTCTATCTCGTTATCAACCTCAACCAGATAGCCGCCATGAATCCTGCACATTTCCTGAAAAAGATATACCGTGTGCAATATATCTAAAGTTTATCCACATTTTATTACCATACATTAGTGATATCATGGTAATATATCTAAAGTGTATCCACATTTTATAACCATAAATTAGTGATATCATGGTAATATATCTAAAGTGTATCCACATTTTATAACCATACATTAGTGATATCATGGCAATATATCTAAAGTGTATCCACATTTTATAACCATACATTTTAGTGATATCATGGCAATATATCTAAAGTGTATCCACATTTTATAACCATACATTTTAGTGATGTCGTGGTAATATATCAAAAGTGTAAACACATTTTATAACCATACATTAGTGATATCAGGGCAATATATCTAAAGTGTACACATTTTATAACCATAAATTAATGATTTCATGGTAATATATCTAAAGTGTATCCACATTTTATAACCATACATTAGTGATATCATGGCAATATATCTAAAGTGTATCCACATTTTATAACCATACATTTTAGTGATGTCGTGGTAATATATCAAAAGTGTATCCACATTTATAACCATACATTAGTGATATCATAGCAATATATCTAAAGTGTATCCACGTTTTATAACCATACATTTTAGTGATGTCGTGGTAATATATCAAAAGTGCATCCACATTTTATAACCATAAATTAGTGATATCATGGCAATATATCTAAAGTGTATACACATTTTATAACCATACATTAATGATATCATGGCAATATATCTAAAGTGTATCCACGTTTTATAACCATACATTTTAGTGATGTCGTGGTAATATATCAAAAGTGTATCCACATTTTATTACTATACATTAGTGATATCATGTCCGGTAAAGTTAAGTATTTCGTTATGCTTGCAGCGTATTTCATTTAGGGCGAAGGACAAACAGTAAATAAACAAGAAAGTTTAGGCATTCTCAACTAAAATAAGATAACATTTCTGAAAATAAAATCCGTTTGAATCTGTCTAAGTCTCGAGTTATGTAGAATTTGCTAATTTGCTGTTGTAAAATCTCAAACAAATCAATCAGATTCGTATATAATGTAGATAAAGTATAAATCATGATATATATATATATATATATATATATATATATATATATATATATATATATATATATATATATATATATATATATATATATATATATATATATATATATATATTACCATCGCTCCTGTCCACAACAGTGCGTCTCGGCTGAAAAAATAACACTCTTCATCGTGGTTTAACCAACCGTGCTTGCACTGACCACTGACTACAATTAAAAAGAAACACATTTTCATTCGTGTTCAGGTATGTAAATGGTGCACAGACTTGTCAACGAAGCAACGTAGATTTATTTTGCAATGAAATTTTTAAATAAAAAAAAACTCTTTTACGTGTGGAAAGTGGAATGTTGAGGATGCTTTACTTGCCCATGAATTGTTTGTCACTCAAACTTACTTTGACGATCTTTAAAAAAAAAAGAGTCGGATGTATGAAATGAAACTGTAGTTGGCTTTTTATATAAACATTTAGCCGCTTCATTTTGTATGACGTATAGTTACTTAATATTTTATTAGAGTTCCTTACGACATCCAATGTCTCTTTAATTATGCTTATATTAACAATAAATGTGTTGACATACGCAAGGTTTCATAATTTTGAATTTATTTTACAGGCGTGGGCATGCGTGGGGAATAGCGGTTGAAATATGCTAATAGCTGGCGAGTATAAGAATGTTGCTCTTATTCATGTACTAAAACGTATTATGTTTCGTGCATCATTGTTTGGCTTTACCTATATCCCCGCTTAAAACAATTTGTTTCGATGAGACGTCCAACAATATTATTTTGATGTTTTTTCATCGGAGATCTGATACTGCATATATATATATATATATATATATATATATATATATATATATATATATATATATATATATATATATATATATATATATATATATATATATATATTCACAAAATGCAAACTCTCACTGTTCTAGTGACTCCTCCCGCCAAAACCACCAATATTTATTAAAGTTTACGTCTGGACTTTATACATGTATTTGCTTTAAGTCATAATTTAGTCAAGAATTTGACTTATAAGATTTCAGGAATCTACACTCCTTAAATACTGACTCGAGCTCTCTTGGTCAAGTCGAGAGATGAAGTCCGATGGAAGAGACTGTGTTGAAAGAAAAAATATTATCTCGTCTATGGTGATGGTGTTAAAATGGAGTTAGAATGTAGACATGTAGACTAAAGTGCGTGAAAGTAAATTTCACTAGATGCAATAATGGCGTTAAAATTTCTGATTTGAACTGTGCTTTGAATTGTTTTAGCGTTTGTTTTAGTTATGCAGCCGACGTGAAATCCATAACCCAAGAGTGAGGTGTAAAAAGAGATGAGAGACATTTTCATAGATGAAACATCTAAAGAATATGGGTTAATAGGGTGAGAGATATCGGGAGGAGGGTTGGGTTTATGGCATTGATACTGGATGCTTGAATGAAATATCTCTGCTAATAGCTTGCGTCTTTACACTACATAATTGATCAAGCCTAATCTAATTGGATATATGCACAGGAACTTAGTGCTACAGATTGTGATAGATCAAATAGTCATTCTAACAATTGAAAATTCTGCTTTTTGAACGAATCACGATTGTACAAATTTTCTTCTGAACAAAATCAGTCTAAATTACACTTTATTCTTTCAAACTTGAGCATTTAAGTTGTACACAATATCCAGTTCTAAACAAGAAAATACATTTATGTAACATTACTTCGAATAAAGTTCGAATAATGTTTTCTTCAGATTTGATTAATTTGCCTCCTCTCATTCAATTAGTTAGCGCAAACATTGGTGTATTCTGCTTTGGCATTTTGAATTTGTAATTCGTTTTTATGTTCAAAGAGATTTTAGAAAGCGATGTCAAAGATAAGTTATATCAAGGGTATATACTGTTATTAGACGGAGAGCAAAATGTAAGACAACATTTTTGCCTTAGCATGACTGGTTTGACGGGTATAGTTTCTTTATCCTGCAGTAAAATGAGTTGTGAAAAGCTAGTTGTTTGTTGCTCAATCATGATGATCTCTCTACTGCATCCTAATAAACATATCAACTACACTCAAGTAATAACTGCTTATCGATAATCATCGGTACCTATGTAACGTTACAATTAGCCTTAAAGTGTGTAATCATTGGTGTCGTTGACCAATCATATTGCACTGTTCAAGCAAATTTATTCAAACAACAATTGAAGAAAAACAAGACATTATAGATGATGTTTTCATTTGATAGCAAACCGTGTAAGATTTAGACCAGATACCATCGTCTGGATTTTATAATGTAACTTCTGCCTTGAAACTGTATTTTGTCATTAGTTTGAAGAAAAATTTGGAGAATGAGGAGTAAAAAAACAGCAAAAAAACAGCAACATAAAGATTAAAGCAAGGACGTTAAATGCATGTACTATTTACATCGTATAATATGTCTCTTATATATATCAGACTATTTTCTTTTGAGAACGTCACGTAATTTTCACATTGAAAAACTGTTTTCTAATTAATAGTCCAAAAATGTGTGTCACACAAGAAAAAGGAGTCCTGACATAATATTTTTAGATGATTATCAATGCTTATAAATACAGACCATACCTTCATTGCTGATATCAGACTTTAGATTACACACGTATAAGTGAATCCATGGGTTGTGTATATTTTACTAACGTTTATACATACCTAATGCATACAAGGACACAAATCCAAGTAGAAACATACAGAAGCCCATCGTTATTGGTAAGATGTGAATCTAAATGTCCTTTGTAACGTTACAATTGGTTCTAAATATTGTACCTAATGAAATGAGACCAAAGAGACGATCTGCAGTGACATAAATAGATAAGAACAAGCTACATTGACGTGTGTTAGAGATAAGGTCCATCATACCATCGATGGTACTACCAGTAGTAAATATAAGTTACTGGCGTCTTGAGAGTAGAGGTCCCTCCATCATAACACAATCCTCGCCAGTAATACATGTTATTGCAGACTGGACAATCTTACCCAAACCAAAAAATACCGCCTTGTGATTGGCTATAATATTTTAGAGTAATATTGACAGTAAACGTTTTATAACAGTTGTCCTGGATGTCCGTAGTAGCCTTGCATTTAAAGACGGCCACTCCCATGAAATATATCTGGAAAAATGTGCTTGAAATATTATTTGTGTGTTTCTGGTTTGATAGTATCGGATACTATTGCATCTTTTAAACATAAACTCCTGGCTCTGCGTTTACGTGGCAGGAGGTAGTAGCCTACATGATATGTATGTATGTATGTATGTATGTATGTATGTATGTATGTATGTATGTATGTATGTATGTATGAATGTACATACAGTACCCAGTTGGTATGGAATTTCTTACTTCACATTCAAGTGATTATAAAAATGTACTCAGATAAAATTCTTGGATAGAGACAGTCACTGGAATTTATATTAAATCCAGACCTGGAATTATATTATTGTGATTTAATAAAAGGTTAATGACACATCAGCACTCACAAAGCTACCAAGGACACATCTTCGCAATCGTTTGGGATATACGGTACTTTAAATTTCTTGAAATTTTGTCTTTAATTCTATGATTATTAGGGTAAGTACTTTTTCTCAATTTAACCTTGGATTATATGGAAATTATTTATTCGTGTAATTTTACAAAGTTTGTTGCGTTTCAATCTTATCTGTTTTATATTATGAGAATTAGCTCTCGTAATAAAAAATTGTGCGCTCCTCTTTGGCATACAAATTTGGCTAAAATATTTCAGAAAACTTAGCTTTTGAAATTTGTATTCATTTTGTTTAGAATTTTTTAAAATCCCATATATTTATGTCACATTTCAGAAATCATTAGTGAAATCACAAGCGTTTTACAATATCATCTAGAACGGGTACTTTTTTTAAATTCAACATAGGAACATTTAGGCTCCTTGAATGAGAATGAACTGATTCAGCTTGCTAGAAAATGTGATCTTTCTGAGGCAAAGCATTTTTTAACGAAGCAAGAAATACAAAAAGTTTTGTCCAATATTTGGTGGAAAATAATATTTTAGATAAAAGTTCTTTTGATTTGATTAGCCAGTCTCCATCTAAGTCTAACTTACAAGTTATGAAACTGAAATTAAGATGCAAAAATGAAACTCAGTCAAGAAAGCTTGAGCTTCAAGAAAGACAAATGCAGTTAGATAAAAAAGAAAGATAGAAGCAAATGCATTTGCAGAAATAGGAAGGACACAAGTATGCAAATACAATTGGAAAAAATTGAGTTGAAAATACAAATGCAAAAAGGAAAGAAAAGAAAGAAATATAATTGCAGAGAGAAAGAGAAAAGGAAGAAAGGGAATTTCAATATAAATGAAAAGAATTAGAGCATGCAAATGAATAGCACGTCTTAAATTTACACACAAATTCAAGTTTTGAATTTTTAGTAGGTTAGTACCACCTTTTATAAAAAAAGACGAAGATAAATGTTTTCCTTATTTCGAAGGAATTGCTGAAAGATTTAAATGGCCAAGAATATTTAAATTATTATTGAGTGAACTTTTCGGCAACGACCGAGACATTTACGCTATCCTGTCAGTAAAGCAAAGTGCTGAAGATCATCTTGTTAGGGATTGCATCTTGGAGCGTTATGGTGTGGTACCTGAGGCTTGTTATCAGACGTTAAGCAACTGTAACATTAAATGGACATACGGATGTCAAATTTGCAAGAAAAAAGAGCGGTTATTTGAAAGGTTGTGCTTAAGCGAGAAAGTTGATCAATATTGAGAAACTCTAAAACTAATTATATTTGTTGAGTAATTCAACAACTGTGTCCATAGTTACGTTAAGACTTATCATGATGAGCATAAGGTCGAAACTTTAGAAAATGCTTATGTACTGCTAAAGAGGTGACGAGTATTTCTTAACTCATAAAGTTTCTTTTGTGAATAAGTCTTCCACTCAAAAGTTGTCTGGTAAAAGAAATAGTTCCATCTTATTAACATATATTTTGCCTTTTTCTGATACGTCTTTTTCAAATGATAGTTATTATTCAGGGAGTAGAGTGGTGCTTTGTTAATGTTCATCTCCATTGTATAAATGTGTCCTCAGATTTAATCTCAAGAACCGTGACAGACGAAACAGTGTGGTCTTTCCCCATTGCGGACATTCATTTATTACTAGCAATGCCTAGTTGGAAATACGGTTGTGGTTAATCCACTTGTAACAGATAAGCTTTGTTTATTAGATCAAAAGGCCGATCCTATTGAAAAAGAATTCCCTGATTTATATACCAAGCGTGTGCAGTTACTAGAGCTATGAAAATAAAGCTCTTGAGAATGATGCTGATCAGTGATGCATTCTTTAACTGACTCATGTATTGTTCAGGCTTTTAATAAGGTCACTTTTACTGCATTGTTTCCATCAAGCAGAAGGTATTGATAAAATAGTTCTTCATTTAACTACTTTTTCAATCACTTGTCGTCGAGCAAGACAAATATCATGAGATCTCCAGTTTTTTTCAGCGGGGCATTAGCGAAATTGAATCCAAAGCAGTACCTGTTTGTTATTTCATTAAAAATGGGGTTCTTATGCGAAAATGTAGAACACCCGAGGTACCCGTTGATGACAAGTGGTCAGTAAACTATCAAATTGTAGCTCCAGAATTGTATAGACAAGAACGTCGTAGTCTGGCCCACGAGATTCCTTTGACTGGTCATTTAGAAATCGATAAGACTTATCACAGGATCTCGAGTCACTTCTATTGGGCAAAAATTAAAATTGATGTTTGTAATTATTGCTGATTCTGTCACAATTGTCAAATAATAGGAAACCCCAATGAGAGCATACCCTAAAGTCATACGCAACATATTCCTACATTTGACGAACTATTTAGATTATGTCATTTCATTACCTAAGACCAAGTCAGGTAACCAATGATTGTTGACCGTAATGTATGCATCTACAATATTCACAGAGGCAATTCCTTTGAGGACTATTAAAAACTAAAACAATCATAAAAGCTTTTAATACGTTGTTTACTCAATTGGACCTTTCCAAATCTTTTTAGTCACATCAAGGATCAAATTTTGTCTTGAATTTTCGAGCATGTTATGAACAAATTAGGCAGCCACCAATTTAAGTCGAATGCGAAACTTAGGTTTGAGAGAATTACAATGCAGAGAATATGTTCTGTCTCGTGTTAGAGTCTCTCTTCCTCATTCCTCAAAATTTTCTTCAGCTTAGATATTTTAGAGCTTACAAAGTTAATACGAAAATGACCGAGTTAAATTATAATAGTAGTACTCCTAGACTGTAAATTGTATTAAAGTAGGAAAAAGTAGTTTGACAGAGATAACTAGTTCAATCAAGCATTTAGTTTAGTTGTACCAGTACCACACAATGAGTAATTAAGCGATAGGATGCTATCGGACTACAGTGACTTTTGTGGTACAAATCTTCGGAATCCATAAATTTGAATAATCTGGACACGACACGTTCACATTTGCAACAACAAGAAAAAGAATGAACTAAAACAGTTATTTTATGAGCAATTATTTTCAGATATTCATTCAGACCAACCAAAAAAAAACACAATGTCTCTGAAACTGTACAATCCACACCTGTGAAACAACACCTGTAATGAACCCACGCACACATGAATGTTTGAAAAATGAAATTAAGTATATGTATGCTGCAAAATGATTTCATATAACCAAGTAAACGTGACTGGAGTTCATCATGTATACTTGGTTCAAAACCAGGTAAAGCTTTACACATGTGCACTGGCAACAGAAATGTGAACAGTGTGACTAAAACACTGTGTTAGTCACACTGCATTGATAAAATTGGAAATGGAACTTATATCGAAAGATCGGACCTTCTGAGAGGTTTTTGACAAATTCAACTGAATTAAATGGCAACAGAAATTCTTCATTCGTAACTCCAAATGGAATTTATCAATTCAACGTGAATTGGGGAAAAACGATTCGTTTAGTACTTTTCAACATTTAATAAACATGACTGAATATGGTCTAGATAGGTGTGATGCTTACAGCGATGATGTCATCATTTACAACGACATCTGGTAAGATTATTTAGCGATAATTCAGAAATTATTTCACAGACTCACTGATGCAAATTTGACGATTAATTAAGCTAAACGTGAGTTTTGCCGTGCTTTATTAACATTTCTTGGACATATTGTGGGGCATGAATAAATGAAACCTATATACATAAATTCAATGCAATGTCTGAATTCCCTGTGCCAGAAAATGGAAACTCATGCTAATTTTGGGTATGGTTAGAAACTATTGGATTTTTTATTCCAACTGTTCCATACATTCTGATCACCTGACGACTTTATTTAGCAGGAACACCAAGTTTCTTTGGTCTGAAAAATGTCAGGAGGCTTTTGATAAATTAAAGGGCATACGTAAGAGTGCACCAGTTTTTTTTTTCATCTCCAAACATCAGTCAATCATTAAAAATGAATGTTTCATCTCCAAACATCAGTCAATCATTAAAAATGAATGTTTCATCTCCAAACATCAGTCAATCATTAAAAATGAATGTTTCATCTCCAAACATCAGTCAATCATTAAAAATGAATGTTTCATCTCCAAACATCAGTCAATCATTAAAAATGAATGTTGATGCAAGTTATGTTGGAGTTGGCGCAGTACTGATTCAATAATCAAATATAGTGTAGATTATCTAGCGTGCTATTTTTCACCAGAAACATTATTTCACAAACGAGGAGGAATGTTTGTCTTCGATAATTGCATTGCAACACTTTGAAGTGTGTATTAAGTAAACTCCTTCTCCCATTATTTTGTTTTGTGATAACAACTACTATGCTTTCACTGCCGAGATGGAACAAGAATCAGAGACTAAAGGTGGAGTTTGATATTTCAGAAATGTAAAAGGAAAACACAGTTTAATAGAATAATCACTAACATGTGAAAAGATATATATTACTTCATGTATACTTTCATTCGTAAGATTTCGTCTTGTGTAAATTTTATGACATGTATATTTGACTTATAGTATAATAAAAACTATTAAGTAAATCGTTATTTTTGTTTATGAGGGGAAGTGTTGTGTATATTTAATTTACCTTGCTTGTGCATAGGCTCTCAAAAACATTTTAGAAATGTCAGTACATGCTATTGTAATGTAACATTGTATATTGAACATGACATTCTTCACACAAAAAAACTGAGTTTATTTCTGCTTGAACTGAATTGATTTTTTTCTGCAGACAACTAATACATTGCTAAATTATTATCTATGTGTTTGGGTTTAAAATCAGAAATATTATTAATAGAAGTAAATATAATTATTTGGGTCTAGGTCTGGGTTTTGGAATTTCTCTAATGTATTTGACATAGTTTAGGTTCTGGTTTATATTAATAACTAATATATTTATTTTTGTAACCATACGAATAATTATAAAAAGTCTATTTACCATTATGAAATATTTTTATTTCTAGAAAATGCTAATTGTGACCTGGGGTCCAGTAATGAACTATATAATCTTATAAATGAGAGGATTTTTCAGTCGGGTTTTATTCTGGGATTTGATTCGCAATACCGTCAGTTCCTCATTCTTCTCATGTTTACTTTCTAATCAAGAGAAATAAATTATTTGTTAAATTTTACACAGCTCTTTTTTGTTTCTTTTCACTCTATTCTGTTACTTATTTTAAAAGCATAAGTTTGAAACAGTGTTCAAAATAGACGAATCCTAATAGGGAAACATATATTTAGAATTGTATATTGCATCAATGTTGAAGTCAACTAAAAGTTGGCTTCAACAGAATGCGTCGCACTTAGTCTCATATATCAAATTGTAGAACAAATGCAATCATTATCTTGATGGGACAATCACCAAAGTTTCTTTTCAAAACATGGTGCTATTTCTGAACCTAAAATCAGCGCTATATATATGATACAGCCAGTATCATAACTTCTACAGCAAAGCCTAAATCTTATGCAAATAGATCCTTTTATATCCACCCCAGTTAAAGATGTCCAACTGCGTTATTGACTAACTAGTTTTGATCCCTCTGCAGTAACGTGTCGAAGTTTAAAAAATCGATTTCTGCGTGAATTTTTAGGGTACATTAGAGATGTAAACATTGTTAAGAGCATGAAATCCACAAAAAGTTAACTTAGGTTTGCAGTGTGTGTGTGTGTGTGTGTGTGTGTGTGTGTGTGTGTGTGTGCGATTTGGACTTTAGTCCAATCACTATAATGTCTTCAGTGTGGCAGTTAATAGTGATAACTAGCATTGAATTGAATTGAATAATTTGTTTAAAGTGCTCCGTCCACGAAGGCTCTTAGCACTGTTTTATCTCCCAAAGGGGAGTTAATTAATTTTCCTGAGGGTGGGAATGGTGCCACGCACCCTACAGGCATTTATGTGTTCATTGAACACTAATTAATTGGGCCGTCACATCGGGGCAATTATTGAACTGCCACTGTGTGAATGTAAGGCCGTTTGGCGGGTAGGAATGGAACCTACACACACCCACTCTTATCTAGCATTGGGACACGTGTGTTATATATAGGGGCCCGAGCAGGCGAGTGGTCTAAAGTGCTTTCCGTTACGGATCACTGCTATCTCACCTCTGTCTGCATGGGTTCGAGTTTCGGAATCCACCAATGTGGGTATGTGGGAAATCTTGCCAGTAGCTTCTCGTGGGTCAATGGTTCTTTCCGGTGTTTTTCCCAGGTTATTCCTCTACCATTAAAACTTTCCGCCATGTATAGCCTATCTTGTGCTCAAAAATGGCGTTAAACCCTACAACAACAACAACATCAACGTGTGTTATCAAGTCCCACCCACTCTCATTATAATATGGAAATTACTATGATTTCACAATGCTCCTCCTCTTCCTCCCTCGGGCCACATTGATCTAATGAAATAATTCAAAATAGACTCATACTTCTCAAAATTTTTCTTAGTTTTGTTGTCGTAGCCTCGACACGGCTAAAGGTGTTGTTCTACCTTTCAATGGAGCAAATAAAACTATTGTAGAAGAAACAAATATTAAAACAAAAGAACATTCACTAAGTAGATGTATGCTTTTTAGGAAGTTTGGCCTATGATACATTTATTAGGCATATATAAGGTAGGATATATTGGTATGTTTTGGCCTATGATACATTTATTAAGCATATATAAGGTAGGATATATTGGTATATTTTGGCTGAACGTACTTTGACCATCATGGTAGATAACACGAGATTGTCGAAGTAAAACGGTTTCAAGATAAGGATTGCTGTACCATATCTGGATATTCTATGATACGTTATTCTATTGTACCATATCTGGATATTCTATGATACGTTATTCTATTGTACCATATTTACTACCATCAGTTTAAGTTTCCAAAGTGCGTTTAAATGTCCTTATATTGTACATCCCAGAACAACGATGAATATGGAAGTAGTTATGTGTATTTCATTTGCATTCTTTGTTAGTTAGGGTTTTTGTTACTTTTTTAATTTCATTAAATGTTACGGATAATTGTTTTTTGGACTTGACCTGTCCAAAATCAAAAGTTTATTTTACAACTTTAATCTTTAGGAATTGTTTAGTAATAATATGATTATCTGGGATTTAATTCTCAATACCATAAGCTCTTTTTACATTTGTTACTTTGTATTTTGGGAGACAAAAATTGGTTGTCTTGTATAAGGCCTGTTGCATATCACACTTATCAACAGAGTCGTAATAGGTTGAACTAATATGGCGAACGACCCATCATAAACAAATATTGTATGAAGAGTATTCACGCTATTGTACTCGTGTTTTTACAGCGAAATTCGGCAATACTGTTACTAAATAAGAAGATTACTTGATTTGTTTAAGGAAATGCAATGTCTTTAAACTTTCTGACAATATGCTTAAAAAATAGCATATCCTATGATTTTCCCACCCGTATACAAGCAAAATTGTCTAATTGGTGGTTTTTCCTCCCTTTGTTTTAACTTTCACGCACCCTCTTCCAAATACCAACTATTTCAATATTTTATTAATATTTTCTACGTCATACAGTCATTTATAAGCACACCTCATATAAATTGTTTACATATTCGGCATCTCTATTTGACAATGAAATGTTTTATTCAGTTAAATTTGACACTGAAGTCTATTCCTTTTGCAGTTATATGTTAAACTGATTTCAAAATACCGAATATCATCAAAACGAGGTAGAAGTAGACTCCATTTAAGATGACTGCCTTCTATTGAATTTAACTGATTATTTATTGAATTTAACACATTAAAGACATCCAAATATACAAACATACAGACAGACAGCTATGTTGGATGCAGTGACAATCCTTATCAGTAAAATGTCAGAAATTACCTAATGTATTCAATAAATCCATTCGACAATGTATCATAAATCTAGTTTGATCGGTTTAATTTTACACTGTAGGCTACTGCTTTAATACATGACTTGTCAATCAATTTACCTATAAAAAAAATATAAACCCACTCCAGTAAAGTTCTCTCTGTATTGGTTTATTACATTGAATAAATTAAAATAATAAACAGCATGTACTGTCCTCACAGATGTTTTACATCTAACGTGTCTTCAGAAATCATCTATCCGACAACCACCTCTCCACCACTGTAATGAAAAAAGAAGGGGAAAACGCATTAATTGTATGTACATATACCGTTTATAAATGGTGAACTTAAGTTATGATAACATGACCCATTTTATAACAGTTTTGTTGAAAGGCATAACCGCTGTGCAGACTTATGATAATAAAATGTTTTGGTCATTTAATGAAAATGAATCTTATTGAAAATTGAATCATCCCTGAAGAAACTTCCACATTGATCATAGATCGAGAATAATGATAATTAGGAGACAATGAAATTAGAAACCATTTCAGTTTAGATATGCTCTGTTGTTCTATTTTGATCCGAGTATTATCACTAAATGAAAAGAGTGTATCAGACTGAACTTTGAAATTGTTATCTTGCTCTCTTACCATTATAACAGAACAACAGCAGAAGGATTTTGTACAGTTGCCCTTCCGTTTACGTTAGTTATTGTAAGAATCCTACTCGTTGTCGCCTGCTGGATCCAGGGACGTCATTTCAGATTTTTTCAGGGGAGAGGAACAAGAATTTACGGGCTTGGTAAATTTCGTATATAGACCACAGTAGTTTTACAGCACATGCAAATTAGTGGCGTGGGGCAAATCATGTCTGTATCAGCTCCAAATATAATATCGTTCATGTAGGCACAAATCATGTAAATTGACTTTCATTTTCCAAGAGCTTCAGTTTCCTCAACATTCGCTCATTAGGTCTCATTCATCAACAAAAGGTAATAAACTTGATATGGCTACAAGGCCAATAGATTTAGAAACAACTGTGGAGAGAATCAAACGTTGAGAACATCAAAAGTATCAGTAAGTACCCGAAGGCTGTCTGCTACAAAGGTTTCAATCTCAAGACGCTTAGCAGGCATTAGTAAAGAATAATTAGCCTGTCCGTCTTTCAATACAGACGATTTCATCCTAACTTGTAAGGCACTCAAATGTTTTGACAGGGTTTGTTTTTCTTCAACCTTGTGTCTTATTTGCTATAATGCAATCGTAGACAAACTTATATCAGTAAGTAACACGACATGAATACATGGCGTGTGGCGATTTTAATTTTATGCCACCACTGTGGTGGGTGCGTTATAATGGTTGTGGTGGGGTGCTCCCAAAATTTCATTTAAATTATTATGGAAGTCCCACCTGGGATCGATTTTGTAGGAAGTGAAAATAGTGATTTAGAGAGCGATAAAGCTTCGAGCTCCAATCGCCAATGCTGACTGTTAAATTATTGAGTACACAAACATATGAAATTCAAATTAATAACAATTTAATACAATTCAATAGTTAAAAGATAATAATTCTCCTATCACTCTTCTTCTTCTTCGCGACCAAGTGACAGCCTATTGCATCATTTGATTTATAGTGTCAGATAGCTTTTCAACATGTCCTTTTTTCCCACTATCCAACCAATTCTTTCTCTCCTGTCGACTTCCCTCCTAACTCTTTCCCCTTCTTGACTGCTTCTTCTCCAATGTCTCCTCCTCGACTCCTTTTCCGACTAGCCTTCGATTCACAATCAACTTATCCACTAGTCTTTATTTCGTCTCCGTCCGGGACTAAACTGTACCGGACGTCTGTGCCCATAACGCTTCCAGTACGAAGCTCTGTCTTTCTTAGAATTGCCAAAGTATCCCCGCCAAATTACGGGTGGCTTTACCGGATTATTGCTTTATCCTTCCAGCACGATATTTGAGCAAATACTAAGCTCCTAGCTCGAAAATATTAAATTAAATTCGGATTGAAATGGTGACCACGTCCTCTCTAAATTCCGGTTGGATGTCGATTCTACTATCACATTAAACTTAGCAGACAAAGCCCCCGGGCCGTCTGTCAATGTGGTGAGATTTGCAACGCCTATAAGGGTCCATTCTTCTTGAACAAAACGTTCAACGTCCGCGTGCGAATTTTCACCTCCTACCAAGCTGGGTCCTTGTACCCTTATCATTTTTTGGTTCCTTTGACTTACGCAATCGAGGGAAGGGCAAGGTGACATTGTATGTGCAGTTTTTAGACAATTGTTTTTGGGTGATAATTTGCGAACTACACTTGACCTTTATATTCATAGGACTATCTTTCAATAAAAGTGATGATTACTTGAACTATGACGATTGTCAAGAGGAACACAATTTTAAATTTCGTTTCACATTCTCGTGGTGTTGTGCGTAACACCCATGGGTCTGGTTCACGTTTAGTATGGTGGTTTTAATTAAAAGTAGGGTTGGGGATTTGTTGAGGGGTGGAATGGGGGCGGACTTGCGACTTGGAGGATAGATTTGAATTATTATATATTAATTAATTAATATGTATCGTCAAATTACATCATTTATTGTAAGGTGTGAAAATATACGATATTTGATGAGAATAGTAGAGTGTAAGTATAAACTTATGCCAAAGAATCCATAAGATAAGATATATAAATTTAAAAGAAATACTTTAATGAATTTACTTAATATATTATGACATTTTCTAATATGTAACAATCTATCTCATAATCTCATTCTTGCATATACTATCTTATACTTTTAGTTTGAAACTCGCATTTGACGATAATGATAATGATGTAAGCACGTATACACCTACTTCAACTGCAACTTCTAGAAATCAAATAACAACATAAATGAAAGTATGTTTACTTAAGTTTATATTGTGTAAGGGTAGAGTCTTTGCCTAATCGATTATTCTCGTGTCTTTGTTATAATAAGTACTTAATTTAAGCTCTGACCTTGTTTACTAATTTGATGAAATTTTCAGTTTGAAATGGCCTACATTCGTGACATTGTGTTGTGTCTAGGTCCGATGAAAATATGTAGAAAAAGAACTAGGACTTATTCATTCCTATCTTAAGATCAGTCTGTGGAATCGTTTTAGTTTTGATCTGTTATAATTTGAGAGGAACAATTTATTTAAATAAATCTTATAAATCACAGAGTGCTCATTTAGTATTCTATCTAAAGCATATATCAGTAATCGTTTTCATGGAATAGGTAGCCTGTAAAGTGACCACTATATCAATCAATGTTGCTTACTGATAAATCTGCGCAATACAACTAAGCTTTATAGGATAATTGCCCATGCATAGAAAAATCACTCCGTATGTTTGATTCGTGACTGAGTTTTGCTGAATGAAACAATACAAAATTTGTCTGAATTTGTTTACGAGAACATAAGAGGACAGGGTATTGTTTCCTTTAGATTTAGTTTTTGTTAGGATCATTATCTTGTCTTTCGTCTCGTTTTTAGCTTATATTAAGTGATAGAGTGAAGATTCAATTCAAAGTTTTAGTAAGCTTATCCTATAGTTATGGTCATCGTTACTTAGAATGCATTTTGATGACCCCAATAAGAGTTTGATACATTAGTACTTGGACAAATACAAAGCTGTGAACTTGTCAGCCATTACTATGATAATTTGCATACACAGAAACTTTACCCCTTCCTTCTACTCACATAAGCATTACACATACAATGTAAATAATCTATAGAATACTTATCTTTTTACACGAGTTCCGAAATCCTAAGGGGGATGGGATGAGGGTATATAATGCGTACTGCTTTATTCAGGGATGAAAATTGTATCGGATCGACTATTTTATCTGACACGACAGCTCAGTGGACTTCGATCTAAGCATTTCTAGCAGTATCTCCTTTAATTTGGGCCAATGTACTTTCCGCTACCGTTTGATAGACGGTGCAGAGTATGACCCGTGATGTTGACACCACATAAAATATCCGAGTAAGTTGATCTGCATACCATTGTTTATGCATCCACAAAAAATTAATTGAATAATTGGTCAAATATATTTGAGTTGTTGAAAATTTTACTCACCATTGGCACAAACTTAAAAAATATGAACCATCCAACCTGAACATTAACTGTTAGCAAATATGATTCAGTGTACGTTTTCAAGTATTATTGTAAAAACGTTAAGACATTGAGAATTATAACTTTTGTATAGAGAAATGAACAATGACAGATTTTGTTTTTCGTTAACACTACTATCACTACCAATATTCTTACCTGGGTGCTGTTTGGTTATAACCTAACTTGCAGATGAAGTTTTTCCCTAGATTGCATTGCTCGTCTACCCAATTCTCAAGCAGATGGATGGCTAAACAGTTTGCAGAAGCGTAGTTGTCCGGCTGATGTGCCCCCCATTTACTGTAAGGAGTACGCGACAACTCTATTTTGCTGGTCTCCCAGATCCATTCCCCCTCCACGATGGTGTCAGATGCCCCCAGCCAAAAGTTGTCTGCATCGAAATGATATCAATAATAATAATAATAATAATAATAATAATAATATAGTTATTATTATTATTATTATTATTATTATTATTATTATTATTATTATTATTATAAACTTATGCAACATGCAAAACCACATCAAGCATAATTCTTGGGATCAAACATGTTCTCGGGTGTAAGTGTTGACAATCACATCACAAAGAGTTTATGCAGAAGAGAAATACGTCTTATCATAAATATAAAGACCAAAGGACGAGCAATGAACACCATTGGATATGTATTATAAAATAAGTTTGTGTCCCATAAATTCACATCTAAGTATTCCACACAGGAGTCTAAACGGGCAACGAGTAAGCCATAGCTGTCCCATTTCATTTTCGTATTGATGGGACGGGGGTGCAAATTATAAATAAAGGAATCAACAGAGAGGGCGAACCAAGCTTTTTAGAAGGTTATAGTTACTAAACTAAGGCTTCTAGAGAGGACGAATAAGGCCCCATTTGCTGAACTAAGACTTCTTACAAAAACGAAACAATTACGCCAATAACACCAAACCGATGCGTATAACTGAGAGTCTTTCTAACGGGTCATTTAATTTTATTACCTCGTTGGGGTGTTTTTATTATGCGCGTGAGCTTAACCGACATGACACTTATTCGAGGTCGCACCCTCTCTGCTGCTATCAACTAAAATTTGTATCAAGACCAACTCGGTATCTCGACCGTGGGTTATGTAAATGTATCGTTATAAATCCATGCGGCGGGGATAACTGAGCCCGAGTAAATAACTTTCTTAAACGATCATAATCAATATCACCGTCATATCAGTTCTAAAATATATATTTATTTATTTATTTATTTATTTATTTATTTATTTATTAGCGTATGTACACCAGCGGGCAGGACCGGTCTTCACCTGGCTACGGTGAGCGAGAGCTTTCAGCAGATAAATAGTGCCATTTAAGATTGCATAGAAAAAATGCAGCCATAGAGCATTAAGGTACCTGGAGTAGTGTACGGAATTACCACTGCGAAGCTACATCACTAAAAGGCCATTTAGGAGAAACATTCTTCACGACGCTTCGAACAAAGGAAAATGGAGGCAGCCACGAGGAAAACCAAAACGGACGTCACTACACGAGGTTAAATGACTTCACTAGCGATGGGGACTGAAGTGGAAGGGACCAGTGGCTTAATTTGCTAACACCTGAAAAACGTCAGAGCCGTGGGAGAATAACAGATGGAAACTTGCGGAGCCATGAGAAAATTCTGGCACTGCTAACGGACTGCACCCCGAGAAGACTGCCTGCGGAGCAAGATGTGAACAATTTTCACATTTGCCTGAATAATAGGGTTTCTCATTTGGTTACGAGAACCCTCTTTGAACAATCTCCATTACAAAACCTGACTTGATCAATTTTGAATACCGCTCAAAATTAACAAACTATATTACCAAACCATGACTACACTTTTATATGTCGCATAGACATATTAGTTAAACAAATTTGTTATGGACTTATGATATGTACACTTTTGTACTAGAAAACTGGTATAGTTATGATGTTAAAGAAAATTCTACGACTCTAATATTTGATTCAATTGCACAGGTGGCTTACACAATATTTGTACTTTTTTGTCCATTAGTATAACTGGACTGAATTTGAAATAAGTATGGCTAGGGCGATTCAGGGCTGTTAACATCCATGTGCTGGCTTTCCGGGACTTTTTTTTCTCCTTTTCCGTGAACAGACTCCATCAACAAGACGATATGAGAAAACTATTTTTCTCTCGTCATTATTTGGTGCTATTGCACCCCTAGTACGTCACCTCCGATTGGTTGATAGGGTTGAGTGTGTGATGGGTCTATTCCCACTAACCCAGGTCTTACAATTCATGTCGATAGCCCCTCTGTAGGGACGACCCAATTAAATAGACACTATGTGCGCATAAATGTCCGTGGGGATGTGGCACCATTCTTTACCCCACGGGAAAAATTAAATAACTACCTTTTGGTAGATAAACTAGTGAACAAATGACCCTTCGTGGCCGGTTTCACTTTAATTCAAACTAAGTAAATGTACACCAGCTATTACAATTTTTCCCGATTACCGAGTAACATATATCACATATGTGGTGTGTTTATGTCTTCCGCGCGAGAATATTCGAGTAATGATGTATCTAAGTCATCTCATTGATGCAGCAGATGTCAAATGTTCTACTGCTGAAAATTGGTTAGTGAGACAGACAATATGGCAAAATTATCTACCACCGCCTAAAACAATTCAGTATGCATATTTTGATGTCAGTGTTCCAGGTGAAATTAATCAGATGGATATTTTATTTTACCACACGATACTATTAAAGATGGTAGCAGTGCCATATTAACCCATGCCATGGCTCGTGGCTTCGAGCTTCTTTGGGCCCCTCGATATCCACCAGCGAATTTTGCTCTCTTTTAATTAATACAAGCTTACCAAAAATGATTTAAAAAGGTGGAATTTAGCAGCAGTCTGATTGTTGTGGCATGGAATTGGAATTTTTTTAATGTGGAATTTCGATTACACAGCATTGCCATGGCATGGCTAAAGGTTGCATGGGCCCCAGCTCTTGATGGTCCCTTGGCTTCAGCCTAGTCATCTTTATGGATAAAACGGCCCTGGATCGTAGACGTTGATTAACATCCAAATACGCGATAACTGTCGTTGATGTTGCGAGTAAATATAAAGAAGCAGAGCCATTATTATCAAAGACAGCGAAAGAATTCTATCATGAACACCTGATTTGTTTGTGACAAGTTTTTTTGAGAATATTAAAAGTGTATTTTATTGTTATTAAGGAAATGTTGAAACTAACATGATCGGGTAATCTTTCATACGCGAATTTAGTAAGTTTGTGTAAATTAGGCTATGTAAAATTATACCTGTCAAGCGTTTGGGAGATATTAGTTAAAACGTGGTTCAGTTGGTTTGTAATATCGAGCTCATCAGTATAACTAGTGTCATCAGCTAAAATTTCACATGGAGCTAGAGGCATCATGTTAACTAAAGGTGTAATGTAAATTCACGAAAGACCCCATATCCAGTCATTCATTACTAACGTTGTTTGTTTGTTTGTTTGGGGGTCTTTTGTTTGCTTTTTTGTGCGGGGGTTGGGGTTGGGGGTGTATATTATGCCAGTCTAGTTTCATAGAATGAAATCTCATCACTTTACTAATGAAATCAATAAAGTGAGCAAAGAAGTCATGTATCATATATATATATATATATATATATATATATATATATATATATATATATATATATATATATATATATATATATATATATGATGCTTATTTTTAATTAAATGTAATACTTATTCTGAAGCAGAATCCTTGCAGTAATCATCAATTATCTCATGTTCAACTCTGAAAATAGAGAACGTTACCTTCACGATTTCTGACATATTGATTATCTTCCTTTCCACGCACCCTGCCCATCTCCTAGTTACATAGTATCCCTCTGTAGTAATTGAACTTATACCGTATTATTAAAGCTATTGGAAACTGTTAGTAAAAAATTTTAAAAAAGTAACAGTGTATTTTGACTCTTTCTAAAGAATCGAAGTCGAACATAATAATACCCGTCTTAAAAACTGAAGTACCTAGTGGAAAGATTTTATATGTTATTTGGAAGAGATAGATTTACAGACAAATGGATGAAACAAAAGCATAACGTGTGTGTGTGTGTGTGTGTGTGTGTACATACGTCCTAGAATCTTTATTTCGGTTTCTATAAAATGTCCTTCCCTTTCACTCTCGATTTCTGCCAGGTAGCCTCCTTGAACGATGCACATTTCCTGATCCAAGATACAAAGACAGAGGTAAATGATATATGTAAGATAAGCGGCACACACACACACACACACACACACACACAACAAGTTTGGCAAATAACAATCCCTTCGAGCACGCTGCATCCAGAAATGTATCGTAGGGTTAGGTAAAAATAATGATAACTGTAAAGAACGAACATTATATCACTAGTTTTTAATTTAATTAGTGTTTTCTACTTACACTGAGTCCTTGTCGAAGGCAATTACAAAAACAATATGTTTATACTCGTATTATAAGCCACTAAGATTTGATTCAGTTGATTTGAACAAAAGAAGTATAAAAAGATAATTCATTTGATACAAAGTTTGTTTTTACCTCTTTTCTATAAATTGGATTTGATGAAATCAAGTTTCCTAAATAATCCCTGTAGATATAAAATCAGTTGTCTTCGCATATTAACAATGGGTTTAAATCTATTGCCCTCGTTATTAACAAATTACTTTTAGGAAAGGATATACAGTTATAGTTCATAGAAAGTTGAAATAAAATTCATTTCTGAGGGTATTTGAAAATAAATATAAGTAAACCAATTCATAGTATCTATATGAAAAGCAAGTAGTAACACCCTATTTCAGTGATTCTATTATCGTGTGTTAAGAAGTATGTCGTCATATTACCATTGCTTCTGGCCACGAGAGGATGTCTCGGCTGAAGAAATAGCAGTTTTCGTCGTGGTTTAACCATCCTTGCTGACACTGACCACTGACTAAAGTAGAAAGAAGAAAAAATAATTGGTAGAGAATGAACATATCTTTTATTTGGCCTTATTTCGTTTTTCTTATTTGTGTTTGTGATTTGTTTTTGATAGTCAGTTTTAAAACGAGTGCAGCAAACAAAGATGATTTTTACTCCACATATAAATTATGTGCTGTGCAATATGTTATATCACACTTCCACAATATAGAGATTTACATTATACCATGCAAAATGTTCGATCGTACTTCCACACTTTACGTACATATATTATACCATGCAATATGTTGTAAGGCAGGTATGGTCATTTATTATCTTGCTGAAAAATTAACTGACATTGTACTTCATTCTAACATAGTCTCATTACAGGCCGATATCACAGACAGACTACTCCTTAACAGTGTAATAACAAAGGAGTGCTGTACGTGTGGAGAAGACGAAGGATGGGGAGAGAAGATAAGCTGCTGGATGACGACAGGAACAGAACTCACGAAAGAACAGAAAATGTTCAGTGTTATTTGTTAATTATCCCATCCTTGGGAAATTTTTACATCTAATCTTTGATGAATTTCTACGAAATATAATTTCTTTGAAAGGGATATATAAACGAGGTTTATAAGACTGAAATAAACTATTACAACTGGTTTTTAAAAAGTAGTAGTAGTAGTAGTAGTAGTAGTAGTAGTAGTAGTAGTAGTAGACGACATACACTTGTATCAGTAAGTCATTAAAGTATTCTCTACATAACCTAAAGAAAATCGTGAATACTTACCTAAAACAGAAGTAGACAAAACACCAAAAAGGAAGGCGCATAAATACATTGCAATTTCTTAGGTTTATAGGTAACTGACAAATTGTAAAGGTGGACGTTTTACTTGATATTAAGTGAAAAGAGATAAGAACCAACCATCCTATAACTTATAATGGCATAATGAGATAAGAACCAAGATGGCATGACACGAAGACATAAGATATGATTTGAACATAATCATAAATCTTTGTGGAGGTCAATTATATGTTGTTTAATCAGTAAACCTCATAGATGTGTGTATGTGTGTGTGTACGTGAGAGAGAGAGAGAGAGAGAGAGAGAGAGAGAGAGAGAGAGAGAGAGAGAGAGAAAGAAAGAAAGAAAGAAAGAAAGAAGGAGAAGGGGGTAACATTCTTTAAATTTTTTAGTCATATCGCTAAGCTGTCTGCATTGTGGCGTAGTGATGTCCAGCACTGGACTATAATGCCGCATTTTGAGGTGTGTCACTTTATCAATCTCTGGTCGAAATCTAGTGCCCCGTTAAAGTTATAAATAGATCACGTGATGACCTGGGTGGGGCAGGGTACTTTAAACAGCGAGACCGTATTGTAACCAGTGATTGTATAAATAATATATATTTTTCCTGCAATATGTTTTTTCTCTTTCACAACCGAGTTTTCATTATTATGTCAAATACGCACGAGAAGGGAGAGGGAAACGGATTATTGATACTTTTATCGTTATTTTCATATGTTATTTATGATTAATGAATGAGTAGAAATTCATTATTAGTCTATAGGCCTGCATTTGAAAGAATGTTTATATATTCATATTAATGTGCCATGGGCGGTTCACAATTTTTATTCATATATATATATATAAGTACTTTCTAAAGGACAACATATATTTCTCCACCTTGAATGTGAAAAAGAATGCTTGATCAGAAGTAATAAATTCAAAAGGAGTTTTTGATGCGTCATTGCTTGACATACAGAAGTTAATTTCCAAACGGCCAATATAATTGTTGAAGACTTTTGTACATCATATGTATCTTTGCCGAGCAGACGTTTGATCAAATTGCAAGTTTTAGTATCCCTACAGGGAAACATCATGAGATGGCTGTTAGTTGTCCATTCCAAGTCATCAGACTATACATTGACCTCAGGTCGATTAGTTTGCCATTGAAAATTAAAATGAATGTTTTTTTAGACCCAACGCCTTTCCTTCACTATAAAACCTGACACTACTTGAGCCGGCATTAAAGGTTATTTCAAATGCGTTCTTCAGACTCATTCATTCAGTAAGTTCCCTTCCAGTTATTTTCATCAGATACATAGACTGCAATATTTTATCAGATTAATAAAGTTTGCCATCAGCAATACAGTATTCATTATTGTTGGGTATTTTCGGAAAAGGGTCTTTCGATATTTAACTGTATAACGAGCTCATACCGCATTCACATTTTCTACATTAAAATAGCATTGCATTAATTCAAAGTTTCTACACTAAGTGCCATTGTATTTTGGACTAAATGTTGTCTTATTATTTCTCAGGCTATAGTTAAGAGTTTCCTCTAACCCTTGCCACCCAATTTTGATATGTGGACATTTGTGTTTGGATGGGTAAGCCGCAACATAACTATCCAAATATCACAAATGGGATGGTAAGGGTCAGAAAATACTTTCCTACTCGGATTTTAAACTGGTATCATAAAAGTCTCCCGTTCTAACCTTCAAAGAATATCTTTTCCGAAACAATGTGAAATTCTCTAGTTGAAATCAGCTTGTGTGTGTGTGTGTGTGTGTGTGTGTGCAGAGAGAGACAGACAGACAGACCAATTAACTGAAAATAATGTTTCGTAGCAGTATTGATGTATATTGCTTTTTTGTCCAAATCGGATGTTTTATCCTTGTTCGTTAACTTTGCATGACTGAAGGGAATTTATATGTGTTTAAATACATAAAAATAATGTAACAAGATAACCGGGCGTGATTTCGGATTTACAACACAACACATTTGCTGGTCATACAATTAAAATGTTTAATGACAATTGATTTGAATGACAAATTAATTATGATTAATATGTGCGTGTATACATAAAATTACACAGTATAAGGACAAAGATGAATAACTCACAGTAGTTTCACTACATAAAGAATGATGCGTTTTACTCAAACAGTACACAATAGTATTTTACTTGTATAGTTAAAATGTAAAATGTATTTAGTAAAATAGTTACATTATGTAACCAAAAAGGAACAGATATACAAATTATATCTACAGTCCCAAAAACTCACTGGGTTTTACGAGCCCCAACAATTAACCCATGGCTAAAATTTACATGCATGGGAGTTATATAATATTCAGCTCTACGATTGGTTTGGTTCTCCTTTCCTGCTGATATCGTGGACTTCATAGTTAGCTCTGCAGATGATAACACGTCGACTCCGATCATTCTGATCACCCTGTTCACCACTACAGCTGTTCTGTTCACTGTTCTCTCTGGTCACTATGTTCAGCTCTACCGGTCACATGTCACTACGGACATTCTGGTCAGTAAAAAATATAACTAACATCGTGTACTATGCATGACACGGGCATATATGATATAAACGTAATGATGTTACATATAGTAAGCTATACAGAATATATTATCGGCACAATAATTACAAAACAATACACAAGTTCAGAAGTGAACTGAACCGTGCCAGATAAAATTCCTACAGGACTGAATGCCTCCTAAATATGCAACTTTGTATTGCCGATATAAATCTCTTGCTAAGTCAAGAAGAAGAATTTAGAAAATATTTGTATTATACCACGTAGACCGAATTTACATAGAAAATATACAAACATAAAAGTGGTAGTACGATAGTTATTACTTATACACAAGAAATTAATAACTCACATACCTCTACAGCTGAAGATGTGCAAGCCCTTAAAGTATACCCGCTTACTGGCAAGACCTTGCGTAAAGTAAAGATGTTTACCTTGTTATATATATATATATATATATATATATATATATATATATATATATATATATATATATATATATATATATATCTCAACGTTAGTTTGTTTGTTTGTTTGATTAGGATTTTTAACGTAGCTTTAATATATAAAAAATACATATATATATATATATATATATATATATATATATATATATATATATATATATATATATATATATATATCAATGCCGGGTATCGTTGTACACAAAAACGAAATGCGAGTACATGTATTTAATAAATAAAAGAGTGTATACAATTCTGTGACACAGATGGTCCACTAACATGATAAATGGAAAGCTATCGTGTAGGCTATATGTTCCAGGGAACGAAGCGGAACAATGATTACGATGATGATGATGATGATGATGATGATGATGATGATGATGATGATGATTATGATGATGATGAAAAGCGGAATATAATTATTTGTATTTACAATAATACGCACTTTCGTCCGTTGCGCAAAATAATTGTAGAAACTCGTTTACGTTTTGTGTCTTTACTTGATAAGAGGAGACCTGAATATTTAAGGAAAACTATCGAGCATTTATGGATACACATTAACCCCTGTATGCGGCGTGGTTTGGAACTGCGTCATATCTTGCTAACATAAAGACGTCATTCTACTGCATATCGCATAAATACCGGAAAACTTTAATATCAGATTTAGCTCTACCCTTGTGCCAGTAGCTGCATATTTTTGGTTTCAGACACATCGATAGTTCCGATCTTTTTACCTCTAGGCTACAGAGTGTCTTTTGATGAGACTCTTTGAAACAATTTTGTTTGTTTCAAATGTATTTTGCAGCACGACGGTTAAACTTTCAAAATTCTTCAATTTATTGTTTCATATGCTTCCTTTTTTCATACTTCTAAATGACGGTTTAATTCTTACCATGATCAATTAATACAAGAATAAGAGAACTGTTCATTTTTTTCATTCTCAAGTTTCATAATTATTTGACTCAGACATGCGTTAGAATGCAAAGAATTTTTTTCCGCAGACCAACATATTTGTCATGCTCTTTATTCTCTCATATAATAATTACAACGTATACACGAATGCTCGAATTTCGAATGGATGGGATTGCAGAAATTTCACTTCTTGCCGGGGTTCATCTCGCAAATGTAAGAAAGTGATGCCCCATGGCATGATTCGTCGCGCCAAGTTCCATCTGCAGCAATTGCCATACAATTTTCAGCTCCCCCTCCGTTCGGATTTCCGGGATACCAATTTGAATAGGAAGATGGCCTAAGCTCCGTCTTTGAATTTTGCCATACCCACTCTCCTTCTACTATGGTATCTGATCCGCCAATCCAAAATTCTCCTGTAACGTAAAATTTAAAACGAGCATTAATACTTTATCTTATTGTATACAAGACTATATCAGATATATGATGGTTGTTCATCCATTTTTAGTCTATCATAAAAAAAATTTAACATTTGTCTCCCGAACACCTACTGTCAATAGTGAATTGATGCATAGTAGGTAAAATGTAGCTCTGGGAATTCCATCATGCAACAGTGATTGATAAATATTATAGAAAATATAGCTCTGACAATCCCATCATGCAGCAGTGAATTAATCTATACTATGGAAAATGTAGAGCTGCAACAGTAGATTAATGGATGCTGATAATAATAATGCTTTATTTATAGAGGATGACTACTCATTAGTCAAGGATTATTCTTCCTTGAGACTCTCTTATAAAGAGTATAACAAATGCACATTATATGAAGATAGCAATAATTAGTGCTTATGTTAGCATGTTTGGTATTAAAATACTAAATTCCATTATCTATTAAAAACACATGCATGCACATAATATCTCTTCTTAAATACTCTAATATTTTCAGCCGATTTTACATGTAGTGGAAGTTTATTCCACAGAACTGTACCAGAGTATTGAAAACTCTTATTGAATTGCTCTGTTCTTTGGTTTTGGTACTAGAAGGTTTCCATGTAATATTGATCTCAACTGGTATTGTGTTGAAAAGGCCTGAATACGTCCTGAAGATACTCTGGTGAAGTTCCATGTGGACATTTATATAAAAGAACTGCCTTGTGAAAATCTATCCTGCCATATATTGTGAACCATTTGAGTTCTGTAAGTAAAGCTTTTGAATGATGATCAACAGATGCATCTAAAATTACATTTGTTGCTCATTTTTGAAGTTTATAAATCCTGTCAAGCTTAGATTTAGCACAGTTTCCCCATACATTAGAACAGTAATCCATTGTTGGAAGAATATATGACTTGTAGTATAGATTGCGAGTTTCCATAGGTAAATATTTTTTTATTCTGCTGAGAAGGGCAATTTTGGATTACAATGTTTTACAAAGCTTATCAATATGGTCATTCCATAATACATTATTATCTATGGACACACCTACAAGCCTTTCATGTTTGACATTTTCTAATGGATGATTGTTTATTGCAAGAGATAGTTTTGGGTTCCCTGACTTGTGTATCTTTTGTGTCGTCCCAAAAATCATACATTTTGTTTTACCTTCATTAATTACCATCCTATTTTGTTGTGCCCAGTTTTGGACTCTAATAAGGTCCTAGTTGTTACTGGAGATGCTTATGAAGAAATTGTTGAACATTTCCACAATGTCATGTACAGATGTTGCTATATCATCATTTTGCCTAAGTCTAGGGAAAAGACAACTGTTATTGGGTGGGTTCAGCTCTTTTAGATGCTTCCACAATGTTTTGGTACTCTTACTTTCATTAATAGCCTTTTTATAGTAGTTCTATTTTGCCTTATCTTTCAGATGCTTAATTTTATTCCTCCACTTTCTATAGCTTTTCATGTCTTTTTTCTTGTGGAAATTATCTTATAGGGGACTAGCCTCATTGATCTAAGGGGTAATTCACTTGAGTGTAATTTGGTGTTTAACCCTTTTAGTTTTAATTGGGGCATGCTTGTCTAAGGCTGCATTGAACATCTGATGCCATTTGTCTAAAGCAGTGATGACATCAGCTATATTGCAGACTGATTGAAAGGGTTTGCAAACTAAATCATTCAAGAACACTTCCTCATCAAACTGTTTAAAGTCCCTGTATTGTATTTCTATGTGTTGACCATTTTTAGATGATTTCGGAACATGTCTAGTCATACAGACTGGATAGTGGTTACTCAGTGCATACACTGGCACATTTATTTCACTTATGTTTTCAGGTTTATAGGTGCTGTTCTTACCAAGACTTGATTACATACTTTGTGTTAAAAATAAGAGATTGTCTATTCCAATTAAAAGGTGACGTCATTATTTATGTCATGCACCGAATTATGGTAAAATGCTGTACGTAAGTCAAGATAAAAGTATACGAAAAGCTGCTTACGAGCGAAAACCTTTACTTGGTTTTCAAGGAAATGTCCCTCTCTGTCACTTGTTGCTTCCGCAAGATATCCACCATGAAGTCTGCACATAGTCTTTGAGAAATCAGGGAGAATATGGAAAATGCAAGTTATTTTTCTAAGAAAGACAATGCTAAGCTGACTGGTAAGGAAAACAAAGTAACGACATAAACACAATTAAGGTACAAATATGAAAACTTTAAAGTTTTTCAAAATAAATAATTTCAGCATCTCGACTAAAGGATCCATACATTTTTATTATAATGAAAGAAACAAGTGCATACACACATACGCAAAATAATGAAAAGGGACAGTGAAAAACTAGTTGTATTTGTGTGGCCTTTTCTACTAGCCTAAGCGTTTTCAATTACTTTTGCGTGATTGTCAGAAGCCAAAGGTATATATAGATGCTTAAAACAAAATAAACAATAACAAAGAAGAAAAGGATCAATTTAAAGTTGTTGACATGGCTATGAATCTAATAGAAGTATTTTTTTTTAAAATCATCGAAATCACGTCTTATTGGTTTTGAACTACGAACCAACAAGAACTGCAGAAAGTAGTAATTATAGATAGGTGAATAATTAACTAAACGAACTTTTGAAAAAAGGGGATCGAAACAAATAACGATTTTATTGTATCTCGTTGTTTTCAGAGTAATTATGTTGAGAAGTAAGTATGCATGATATTTATTTGAAAACATTAAGTGACGTTTGCTTAATATTTTCGTATTCTGTATACAACTTTGGAAATCGATTCACTGTCGATATCACTTCTGAATGAAGTATCTGTGACTTTATTTTCTTATTTCTTATTTTTATTCGCTGACAATATGCAACGAATGTTATGTCACGGTAATTTACATGATATAATATTTCTAACTCAAATGATTACCAAATCCTTATTACACAAAGTTAACAACATAATTATGTCCGTAAGCTTGTAAAACTCATGCCCTCATTATTTTTAACGATCAGTACTGCCTCGGTCTGATTAAAATCAGATCTCCACTGTGCAACTTCACGTGGAGCAGTGGAGATCTGATTTTAAACAGTTGGATTATTGGCCCCCTGTCTCATAGCCCTTCGTCTCACATCGCTGTTCTGCACGCGCACAATATTAAACTCGTTAACCCACTATTATTAGTGTCTAAGCAGTGCTGAGTGGGGGGGGATATGGGGTTGTACTAACATTTGCAAGGAGAGGGACAAAGAGACATACAGACCATTGCCTCCACCCATGTTAGTGTGTCACGGCTCAGATAGTAGCAGGAAGCATCATGATGTAACCAACCTTGTCCACACTGACCAGCAACTAAAGTAAATGACTTCGATTGCATTAGTAACAGGACTGAATAGCTTTGTACATACATGCATGCATACTACCTACCTACGTACCTACCTACCTACGTACGTACGTACGTACCTACCTACCTACCTACCTACCTACCTACCTACCTACCTACCTACATACATACATACATACATACATACATACATACATACATACATACATACATACATACATACATACATACATATAGAAACATTATCATTCCAAATATTATACGTGGACTAGTAATCGTACATCTCTACACGAGTTGTTCACACTTTTTTCCAGCTCACTTTACGATCGCTCCAGTTTATCAGTTTGAACAATAGGACGTACCAAAAATTGACGTTGTATATTCTGATAAACCTGTGTCACAAGCATGGTATTGAAAATCTTAATTTTATTTGACTGGTATCTCGTCTCCCCGACGGGATCCACCTCCTCACATTTCACCATGGCTGTGGTATACATTGTTTTCAAAATAATTGTCGTTAAGACCTTTAAGGATAGACTGAAGCTTGTCCCGTCTGTATCCCAGTTCAAGATTTTGTTTTCAAACTGAATGCAGCTTAAATGAAAGGTATGCTTTCTGTGCACATGTGTATTTGTATTTCATTTGCGCTAATGCTACTTCAACGAAGGTAACTATTTATTCGTCGATTACTACAATTAAGAAACTGCTAATGGTAACGATGCTACGTTTCCTTTGCACGAGACGTTGCATAATATACTGTTAGTTTAAATAATAATAATAATAATAATAATAATAATAATAATAATAATAATAATAATAATAATAATAATAAGATGAAGAAGAAGAAGAAGAAGAAGGTAGGTGTGTGTGTGTGTGTGTGTGTGTGTGTGTGTGTGATTAGGATTTGTAACGTAGCTTTATATATATATATATATATATATATATATATATATATATATATATATATATATATATATATATATATATATATATATATATATAAAATCAGTCAAACATCTAGGATGTCTGTAATGTTGCAGTCTATAGTAATGTCTTGCACTTTGGCATCATGCCGCAGACATGTATCATGATGTCCCACCAGGTCACATTATAATGACAGGCTGACACCAGACTGATCAGTCCTAACACTAACCTCTTAATGCTGATCGCCAAGCGAGATAGCTGTTAGTACCATTTTTGTAAGTTTATGGTATGACTCGGCCGGGATTCGAACCCACGACCTCCCGTTTCAGATGCGGATACACTAACTAGTAGGCCAAAGGTAGGTAGAAGAAAAAGAAACCAACCTGATATAAAATTGTAAGCAAGAAGAATACTGGTAGACAATACGTACAACATCTTTTGTGGTCAGTACTTTGAGAACTGTTACGTGTTCGTGTGAAACTTGATAACCCAGATCACTCTTGTATAGACAAATAGATAATAGATACAGTTATGCTAGCGTGTACGTGTCAAGTCAAAGACAGGAACAGAACCGTCACTCAGTATGTGATACAAGATATAGGTCATTACAACTAGTCTTCGCAAACTGCTCAATCCCAATATCGGTTTTATTTATTTCCTTGATTGTTTTCAAGAAAGACTTGATTGTGATAAATAAATATAAAGTGCATATCTGCGCCTGAAATCTTATTTTACTGGAAGGACCAACTCATAGACGCATTGAGTAAGTTGCATATACCGATTTTACTCGGATCCAATTACAAATGCGCTTTGTTGGGAATAGCCAGTAACGAGTTCAGATCAAGGTCTATGTTGCATGTAGTTGAACAAGGCTTTTCCGCGAGTATATATGGTCACATTCTTTTCTTTTAAGTCAACAAAACTGAAGCTCGACTGTAAGGCTGAAATCTTTAACTATTGTTGTATTTGCTAATTTATCTGCACGTACATCGTGTCGCATGAGGTTTTCAACAAGCTTCCTTGTATGTCTCTTATTCAGCAAATCGTATACATGGTCAAAGAGTAAAACGTATATAATACAGCAGGTGCCTGTAGAAATCATTTAACTATCGCAGTGTTTGAGATATAAGGTGGTACAACTTCTTCCTTGAACGAACAAGACGTGTAGCTCAGCCTTGTCACCTTTCATTGCACGAGGATATCTGACAGGTAGTGATATTCATTCATTGTTCACCGAAGAAGCTTGTGCCGTACTAAAGTTTTGTCAAGAAACCTATACATTTAATATTCCGTTTGTATTTATTTGTGTCTTTATTTATGTATGTCTTTTTCAATCTGAACTAAATTATATTAGAAAACCATGGCTATTAGGATTTTTCTATATTTTCAGGTTGGTAAAATTATAGTCATGTTTATTTCCAGTGCCTGTGCAAGGAATTTTGGTGCCCTAGGCGAGATCAGATATCTGGCGCCCCCCTTCCCACTTTCGCTCTCCCCCAAAGCCCCTTAGCCCAGCGCCCTAGGCGAATGCCTAGTTCGCCTAGCGGAAGCGCCGGCCCTGTTTATTTCATGTACTGTGTTACGTGCTTAGGCTCGAATAAACAGTAACATAGAAAGAGTGAAAATAACAAGCTTGTAAAAACTTAATAAACAATTTATTGAGCACAAATATTTTCCAGAAAAGAAAAATAAACTTACGGTTGTAAGAATCAATTCCAAAATTAATCCAAAAATAATTCAAAATATAATCCACTAGAGAAATTACAAAAGTCCTGGTAATAAAATGTCCAAATAATTCCAAGTTCGAATCTATGTGAAGCATCCAAGATGGAAGACGATGTCACCTGATGAAGTCAGTTCTTGGTAATGAAATTCAATGAGTACAATTATTTTCCAGATAAATAACAAAATAAATCCTCTCGATCCAAACGAACTGAAATAATTTCCAATACAAGGTAATTTAAAATAACGGAACGACACACAACTAAGTATTATAACACCCCAACGTCTACTAAATAGTTCGCTCCAAAATATAATTTATACACCTGTTTTTACGTAAACAAGGGGTCACGTGATCTTCTAGAATCTTTTAGAACAAATTTACGTTCAAAAAATCTCGTACACATTGTATGACCCAACTAAAAATAGAAAGATGTTTATAACAAAACTCCATAACGTCCTTGGAATCAACCAATCATTTTAAAAGCTTGTTTACAACTCTGAAGCCAGGTCAGAAATGAAGTCAACACCTGGTGTTTATTCTTAGAGTACATGTCATTCCACTTTCTAAAAGAAACATCTCCCAATGAATGAATCTTAAACTTAAAATGTCAAATTTGAATCTGACAAACAAAGAATTAAAACAGAAATAAATAACTTAAATATACGTAACAGCTGTAACATAACTAATATAATAATCAGGCCCGACCCTAGGATGTGCAAGGTCCAAGGCAGCAAACGATGAGCCGGGTCCGCAAACAAAATAAAACTGCATTGCGAAGTTGATTTCTTGAAAGCGCAGGGCCCAAGGCGATTGCCTCGTCAACCTTGTCCTAGGGCCGGGCCTGATAATAATAATAATCATCTTTGTTAACTTCGTTTATCTGCACATGACCAATACAGCTATCCTTTATTTATTTCTTTTTTTTAAAAAAAAATGAAAATCATACTAAGCCATGTTTTAAAATGTGAGAGGCTGAATCACTATATGTTGAATGGATGTGTTCCGTGTATGTTATATGGAACACTTGTATCCGGAACATTTATTAGTACCATGCATTGATAATGGTAACATCTAATTTACCAGCTTTATTCTATAATCGATGCTCTGAAAAACGTGTTTTTATGTAACATACCTTTATGCATGTTCATTTGAAGATAAGCATCGGTGCTGAGAACCAAGCAATTCGTAAACAAAGATATCCTAATAAAACTTCCAAGTGGACACCCTTTCATTGCAAATAGTAGTGGTACGACTTCGATACAGCACTCACAACAAATAACAAAGGAAATAGAAATGTCCTCATTGCCACATAGAATTTCATAATCATGTACCGATAACACGTACGATACGGTCATTAACATCAACGATGATAATATCCCCGCTGGGAACCAAGACAACTTCATTTATTAATTACCTTGCGATGGATAGCATCTTTACTAGAAAATGTGAAATTGAGTGTGCAGTATAAATCAACGAATTTCACAAAGTTCCTTCTTTTCATGTTTTATTTTCAACAACATCAAAGATAACCAATAACATTCCTAAGTAGACACCCTTTCATTTTCTGGAGAAAAACAAAAAAAAAACAAATGTCTGTAACGATTTTTTTAAAATCAAACTTGACTAAAGGAAAAGCAACATCAGGCCCCCCCCCCCCCCCCCATCTCGACGGTATCGATGATAAGGTCACCTCTTGTAACCAATACAAGACCATACAGCAGCGGATATCATATGGTTTTTCGTTTCATTCTGTTTCAAATAAATCAAAGATTCCTGGGTATGTGCTAAAATGTGCTGTACGAACTTGAGCATCCTTTGTGAGATCCAGGTTTTATACGAGGAACTGTATCTAAATAAAGTATTGTGAAAGAAATGCATTGATGAAATGGAACTTGGTTCCCTAATCGGAAGAGAGGTTGATGCGTGTCATACAAGACAAATTACCAACAGTAAAGCACAATAATGAGTTATATGACTGGTTTAATGTCATCTGTATAAGGTGTTAAATGCTACACTTCATAGGGAGGGGAAATACGTACAAGAATGGTTTATTATCTGATTGGTTTTAGGCGAAAATCTAGCCTGGTCCATCCTAAAATGTATACTCTTAAGACTTCTGCGTGTGTGCGTGCCCACATACTTTAATAGTGATTCTGCCTTATATACTTCTCCATTCGTTTTGATAATTGCTTTGGAACGAGCAAGGATGTACGAGGATCCAAATACAGTGAATATTTGCCATTTTAAGGTATGATATTAATTCGTTTTTAAAATTTGAACCATTACTGAACTAATCGGTGTTGAACGAATACGTGACTTTTGCTCTAGTTTATATACTATAGTAAAAAATCATACAGATTATGTACGCGTTCAAAACATACTAAACATACATATACCATGGAAAGATCATTATTTACACACCACGATAAGTACATACGTCAAAATCCATAGTCGTATTACCCTTTTGGGGGGATGATTTGACTCGACGTGATCTTTTCTTGGCCCATTTTAGTACCTGACTATCATTGTCAAAATTCATAGCTATCGATAATTCTCGTCTGGAATTTTCTTGATGATAGTTAAGGCGTATAGTATTCAATACTCAGAACTAAATATAATTTGGTTAAAATAAATTTGTATCAAATGTTAAAACATTAATTAATCTTTAATATAAGTAGATACGCATACATGGCCATGTTTGATTTGTACTATAGTTTACTAACATTTTCTTAACACGTGGTAGTTTATAATACATAAATAATGTATTCTGAGCACTTGCATTTTACCTCTTTCGTTTTTTGGTTTCCAACATTGCCCTCATTCGCTAATTTATATTTTCAAAATATTGTCATCAGTGCTTTCAACTGATATCCCAGATATTGATGGAGATAGTCTTCCTTTCCTTATAATGAAATGTTCTGTAAAAATTTTAAGTTTGTTCTCTAACTACTCCTCTGAACAAATTATCTAAAGATCAAAATAATCAACGCGTTGGGAATATTCAATATCATGTTTGTCTGATTTTCATTTAGAGCCATAGCATAATAAGGCTAGCGATACCTGTAATAAGATTTTAAATATGGCCACTGTTGTGGCCATATTGTTCGTACCAGTTAGTACCAGTGGCATATAATTGTAACAGGTTCATGTAGATGGCGTAAACTTGTATATAATGTTTCATGTTAAGACTTTAGAAGTAGCGGTAATAAACGTGTGTTAAAGGGTGATGGACGGATTATCAACCGATGACATTTTTAAAGATGCCTTCTGTGGTTGCCATATTTGACACAAGATCAACACCATTTTTATTTTGGATCAACTATACATCACAAGAAGTCATCAGGTTAACCCACCAATGGCAGCATTATTGTTCTGGTCGATTAGCGACACGATCTGAAATATATTGGATGCTGCGGCTGCCATGTTCCGTGTCATACATAGTTTTCCGTATTTTCAACATGTAACTAATACTTTAATAACTGCATATATGATGCCGCTTGACATAGAATCTATATTAATCTATGACAGAGTTTTATTCTACAACACAGTGCCAATTATTGCAGCTACATCCATTGGTAGGTATATATGCTACACGAACAGGCCTACTTTGTAGTATTATTTGATATTTTTTCCAAGAAAACGTTTGGAATAACTAAGTGCACTACAAGCACTAAATAAAAATAGTGTTGGCCGTTGCAAATATTCTACAAAGTCTATTAAATATAAGTTGTTTGGAATTAAAAATTCTGCTAAAACTTTAATCCTCAAATTGTGTCTATTGAATATATGATTTCTTGCGTTATTAAATATCTGATTACTTGCCTAATGGTAACAATGATTGTTCCATGGAGCATTCATAGATTAAAATAGTCATACAATATAGAATTGTCCTTAAAAAGGGATTTTATTTTATGAAAAAGCACATCTTGGGGATTTTCTCATATCTGAGGACTTCATTCTCTCTTTTATCAAGCGTAAAAAGGTTTATGCAGAAACTATTTCTTGTCTTTCAGACAGATTGTCATTGATCTTTATCTGTTTTACCCTGAAATCGCTTGGTTTCTTTCTTAACCGAAGTAGAAGTAATACTCAAAAGTTGCGCCATGTTTGCTCTATAAAACTATTCTTATTGTGCGGGAACCAATTTTCTTCTATTGGAAAGTGATCTCATCCTTTGACCTAAAATTTGACAACATTCATCTTCACCTCTTGTGCAAGCAATTGCAGAGTTTGGCTGAGGTATGTCGTTTTCAACCAATGTGATTGCGTGGAAACCTTGTTTTTAAATCTTTCAGTCACCGTGCGTGTGTGTGTGTGTGTGTGTGTGTGTGCAGCAAACATGACATGTAGCATCATGCCCCTACCCCAGTATCATTATCCTGAAAGTTAAACCAGGCATACCAGTTCTAACACTAACCTCTAAATGCTGAGCGCCAAGCGAGACAGTCTTTGTACCAATTGTATGTCTTTGGTACGATAATGTCGAACCCGCGACATTCCTCATCTGAGTCGGACATTCTATCCAATTAGGCCATCAGAGTGGTTTCTTTCAGACAGTGATTTTGACATTTGTGTTTTTGACCCTGAAATCAATAGGCTTCTTTCTCAAAATGTTAACGTATCCATGTAGTCTGGAAGTTGAGTCCCTAAAATGGAATGTCATTCAAGTGCATACTAGATGTCAAAGGAATTCAAGACAGTTTATTCACTTTGAAATACTGAGTGTTTCAACTGTTTTATATTCTTCAGTGATAACACAATTACCTCCTGTGGTGGACATAATGTATGTCAGCTTGGCACAATTTTCATTTAGGACCAAGAAGGCATCATAAAGAGTGGTAATGTCGAAATCCCGTTGATATTTTCTATTTGGCACAGCACTGGTAAAATTTCAAGATGGATGCCATAATGGTCACATCCAATACAACATTGGCAACATTTCTACCTATTACCACCTAGACATAATAAGAAGTCTTTTGGTGAAAACACAATGTCAATATGACCAGCAGTCTAAACTACTGACCAAAATGGCACCACCAACTAGTCTTCATGCTAAAACCACATGACAATATTTTCCATCATTTTGTAAGCAACATTTTCAAGATGGCCAGTTACACCTATTCGCTAAGAAATATCTTAAAGGTAATAGTGATGGATTGGTCATAAACAAAAATGCTGCAAAACCACATCACTAGCTTGGCCCTACAACTGTTAATAATGAACCAACCATACATCATAAGAAGTCTTTATGTGAAAAACACAAGTTTATCTTACCATTAATTGAAAAGGAGTAGCAATAACAATATTTTTCAAAAAGCTGACTGCTGTGGTGGCTGTATTGGATATCTGGGAGGCACCATTTTCATTTAGGACCGATTAGACCCTATAATGAATGTGTGCGTGTAAAGTTTCATGGCAATAATTGAGGTTGTTTAGGGCTAGCAGTAGTAATAATCTTGGCGCAAATGACAGACATCAGATTATCCCATAACCTCTTCTGTGATGTGACCAGTATAGATAAATAAACTCTTTAGTAGGTCACAGGAACATGATCTCAATGTACAACAGACCACCATCCCAAGATATACCTACAATTATGCAAGTTTTCATCGAAGTCCTGAAATCTGTATTAATCATAGACAGGGAAGATGGCCAGATGGAATTAAGGAGTGTGGCAACACTAACATAATAGGATAACCATGCATGGTACATTATAGTGGTTATAAATAACTTTGATCATTGGTCAAGGTATTCTGCCCTGTACTAAACATAACGTAAAGAAGACACTATTTTCACATCTTGATCACAAATTCAATAAGGCTTATTGTTACCTAAAGTGTAAGATTCTGCGTAGTTTTGTAACTTAAGATGAAGTACAATTAGAGCCACTTGGCGCAAAATGAATACAGTAAAAGATGAACTGACATAATGTCAGCCTTATGAATACAGTAAAAAATCAACTGAATACATTGAAAGATCAACCGACATCATAATGTCAGCCTTATGGATATAGTAAAAGATCAACTGACATCATATTGTCAGCCTTATAAGTACAGTAAAAGATCAACTGACATCATAATGTCAGCCTTATGGATACAGTAAAAGATCAACTGACATCATATTGTCAGCCTTATAAATACAGTAAAAGATCAAAAGACATCATATCGTCAGCCTTATAAACACAGTAAAAGATCAACTGACATCATAATGTCAGCCTTATGAATACAGTAAAAAGATGAACTGACATATTGTCAGCCTTATGAATACCGTAAAAAATCAACTATCATCATATTGTTTTGTCAGCCTTATAAATACACTAAAAGATCAACTGACATCATAATGTCAGCCTTATGGATACAGTAAAAGATCAACTGTCATCATATTGTCAGACTAATGGATACAGTAAAAGATCAACTGACATCATATTGTCAGCCTTATAAATACAGTAAAAGATCAACTGACATCATATTGTCAGCCTTATAAATACAGTAAAAGATCAACTGACATAATGTCAGCCTTATAACCAGAACACAAATCATGTATGTAAATACAAATTTACTCCAATGAAGAGAAGCGCAGTAAAATTTTGATTAAGTTAAATTTATTTATATTTTGCATATCAACACTTTCACAACAAGCAAATAATTTATTTTTGCTCTTTTTCAAATACATTACAATTATTAAATACAAACAATAATTATTCAATGAATGAAATAATACAGATCTCAATTATAAATTCATGTCAAAATCTTAAACAATGCATGGATTGAAGTACTGTTATGGCAAACATATAAATGCTTTATTTTCCAGAGATGACCAGCATTTTAAATGCAACAAAATGATATAAATACAGTTCACAAAAATAAATAGACGATATTTGCTTGAAATGAGTGAAAATACTAGTTTTTCAACCACGATAAAAAGCAAATTTTTTTTATGGTTACATACATTGGCTACCTAAAGTTTTCTGACATACTAGAGTTTTAACCCACGAGATAAACAAAGTAGTTCCTGTAGTGAACAAATATTTTTCTCTTCACTACAGTGAAATATCAATATTATTATAATTAAAAAATCAAGTAATTCACAGATTAGCATCAAATAAATGTATATTTACAAGTTATCAGTCTAACATGTTATCAAGTATATTCTATTCCTTATTACTATATAATGGTTATGAACCTTTCTTACCCAGAATTGTAACTGGGGACATCATTCTTTATGACACACACTGGAAATACCACACATTAGGCAAAGTACTATAAGACGTAATTTCCAATCATGTAAAGTCTAAAATTACCTTAAGCAGAACATTCTTATAAAATTCCATTTTCTCACAGCAACTGAGACATATACAGGAAATATTTTTCTACCAAAAGTGTATGCTTATTACTTCCTGTTTAAAAATCTCTGAATCTGGCATTCATATTTCAGAAGAAAAAAAAAAGTAAAACAAAGTACTTTAAATCTATGACAGAACATTCCTTGGTACCTGATAAGTGACATAATCAGCATTGCATTGGGCAGTTACTTGGGTACTTTCATGAAGTAAATAAGTCTACAAAATCCATAAGTATCAAATCATCTTAGAAAATGACCACAATACATGTAAAACAATTGGGCATGAAATTAATACAAAGAGGTTTCATATGAATTATAGTCTTTCAAATTTAAGAAAAGATAATGTATATGAATTTTAACTTTTCCACATAACTGTAAAAAAAGTGCTGTATGAAAATCTGTCACATAATAAGCGAGGACAGACTTTTACATGTAACAAATATGTGGAGACAATGTGTCACATTATAATTAGGTACCGACTTGTACAAGTTACAAATACATGGGGAACACATGTTCAATGTATATTCAATTTAAGAGTCTTGTAAAAAAAAAAGATTAAATACTAATCAATGTAGTTTTGTTTAATTAACCCAAGAACAGATTTGGTATATCATGTGCTAGCCACAACATTATCTGAAATTTTTACCAAACATATCAAAATATGTATAGATTATCAAAAATCGGCAAAACTCAAGGATCTACCTATTTTCTTCTATTGTCAACATATTTATTCTCAAAAAATCTTGCAATATAAATAAATCCATTTTGTAAGAGAATTGTCTTAACAAGTGTCATGATGTATATTATAAGCAGGGACAATAATTTTCTCAAATATGGTACAAATATTTGCACAGTAAATCATACATATTTAGCCTGTTGTACTAGGCTGATATAAGTATAGTGTGGTTAGTATATCATCCAATATAACTGAAGGCTAATGTACATTTTTTTTTTTACAAAAGTTCTGCTTTTTCTTTTGGCTCCATTGGTGCATAAAAAAAATGCAAGTAGTGATTGAATTTACCCATTCCCATAGCTCTTAAGTATTTTTTAACAACATGTGACGTGATGACTTGTACACAGGTGGACACTCGTGGTAAAAGCCATGAAATGTATCATGAAAAAAAAAACGAGTGTTTTTCCAAAAAACCAGGTTCTTTATTCAAACAAGCAGCAGAGAGGGTGAAAGACCACGATCGTTCGAGCAAAATTGATTAAGAAAATCGTAAAATCTCCGTTTTGCAAAAATGGAGACTTTTTTTTGGTTAAATGAGATTGGTTTCCAACAAATCTCATTTAACCAAAAAAAAAGTCTCCATTTTTGCAAAAACGGAGATTTTACGATTTTTTAATCAATTTTGCTCGCAACGATGTGGTCTTCCACCCTCTCTGCTGCTAAAGTTTTCAGTTCTGGGTTAATAATTCTTTTACGATTTTAACCGAATATTTGATCAAGTCTTTAGGACGAAAATCATTTATGATTTCACAAACAAACTTATCGCTAACACCTCTTCTTGTAAATCAATCAGATTATTTGACTGGTCGGTGAGTTTGAAATTAATTCTGGTTAATGAATTATTATGGCATCGCATGTAGACAGGATTAATTGGGTTTTCAATAATTAGGAATCCTGGAGGAGCTATTGGTGCAAACGAATAAAGAATATATCCCTGCTGAGCTTGATTTGATTGCTCTAGATTAATCTGATAGCTTCCTTCAATTACATCACATACTAAATTAAGCGCAATCACCGTTGAAATATTCACGTTGAACGGAGCGATATGCCTACCACCACCATCTGGATCATTATTATGTTTGAGGAGGACAGTTGAATCTGATTTTTGTAGCGCTTTGATATCGGTTTTAACAATTCTTGCTAATTCATCAGCGTTGTATTTCGGAAACTTGAAATTACGCAGATTGTCTTCTGTGATATTGTAATCGGTTAGGAATCGTTGTTTATTGTCGCTGTTGTCATTAATTATTGTTTGAATAATTAGTTCATAGATATATTCCATGTCCGATATAAGTTGATTTATTATTTCAACGTGTTTTTGCGATCTTGTTTTCCGTAGTTGTTCTAGTTGTGTGTCATATAATTGTTTAATCTCATTAAAATAACCACGGACGTCAGTTAGCGTAAATGAAATAGTAACAGATGAGTCGGTTGTTCTTTTAATGATAAAATCCCATTGCAATGTGTCTTTGTTGGTGAATATAAATCTATCGGCGATTTTTCCTTTTCTTATATCAGATAAATCATCTCGATAACTGGGATTGATTTCATGATATGATTGTACATCCGTGGTTAAGTCGGTGGTGGATTTTTCCGGTGGTTTTTCAGGCCATCCCAGTACGGTTCTAATAGAACTCTGATAGATATCTACGACGTATCCTTCTGTGCTTATCTCAATAGCGGATGATAGCGTCGGCTCATGAACTGTTATAGCGATTTTTGATTCTTTTCCAGTAATCGATTTTATTCTACGCGCGAATTCATTATTGATTTGTTCAATTTGGTATGATCCGGTTGGTATCGAAACGACGTTCCAGTCTGGGGTTCCGTCGGGTTTATTCTTATTTGCAAACACTAAAGAATTATTGGGTTGTTGACCACCAAATGATTTTGATCTGATATTAGGCCAACTGTGATACACTCGTAGTTTTGCTAGCGCTATCTCCTTCACGGGGACTGGGCTAGGGAAATTCACACTAAACTCGGGTTCCGTCGATGTTATTGATATCATGCTTGTTTGTACTGGGTTCGTGTTCTCCACTACTCGTTGAAGTAATTCCATCGGTGTCGTCATTGTTATTATACTCATGTTGTATTTCTAATTTTGACACCGCGGAATCGTAAATACTGACCATCACTGAGAACTCACAATCTGGTATGGTTGAGATTATTGAGATCATTTTGGTTTTTGGGTTTGTTTTTGGGTTCGTGTTTTCTGATTCCATCGGTGTTGTCATTGTTATTATATTCATGTTGTTGCTTTAATTTTGATATCGCTGAATCAAAAATACTGACCATCGCTGAAAATTCACTATCTGATATAATTGTATTATCGAGTGACGACGATATCATCAGGGATAACTGCGAATATGCGGTTGATGCAATATGAAATTGAATTAAGTAATTCTGCAGTTTACTCTGGCTGCATGATGATATCTTTTTTGCTATCCCGGTTGATATACCCCCGATTGTAGCCACCGCAGAAATGCAAATTGGAACTACGACCGGGGCAATCATTGTAACCGATGCAAGTATTATTCCGGCGCCAGCGAGAACGCTTGACACCGAGTACATAGTAATATCAATTGCGGTGATTCTTCGTCGGTATTTTTTTATTTTTATTTGATACTCCTCGGCGAGGGTTTTGAGTCTATTTTGAAATTCTCTGACCTGATCATAGCGACATTGAGTTGATGAAATCATTGTTATTTTAAAAACGCTAGCATTTTCAATTGTGTTTTCAAGTTCGCGGGAATTGTTAGTACTTCAGCCGGAAAAATGATCTACGAGTTCTATACACCAGGCTATTTTTGATCTAATGGTGGAGCTATTAACCGCGACGAAGTGAAATTCTGGTGTTATGCCAGTCTCGATAATTAACGTCGCGACGCCACCAGAGTAGGTTCTATTGTTCATGATCATATTAAATTGATCGATAGAGGCCCACGTTAACCTATAGATACCATCAACCTTCACTTCCCCCTCATCCCACAAGAGATCGATGGTAATTCTAGGAGCTTTGTCTCTTATCCAATCCTCGATTCCATGTTTGATCGTATACACGATATTTTTAGGTTTTTTGTGCGGAATTTTTATCCTTTCAAAGTTTTCTTTTAGTTCAAGAAGATTGTTGGAAATATCGAGATAATTTACCCTGATTCTGGCAGGATCTATTGTTCCCCCCCACCTGTCAGAAAAGAATGAAACCAGAAGTTCGTTGATTCTAATCCGTGCTTGGGTTTTAATATGGTTGTCGATGTTAGAAAATTTCGTCGTGATATCTTGGAGGCTACTGCCCTCAAAGAAATTTTTAACAAACTCGTTGGTGAGCTTTTGTTCGTCAATAGCGCTTTTAATTTCAGCGAGGGTCGGGCCTGTCAACGATGTGGTTTCAGAAACAGGTGTTCTCCCTAGAAATCTATCAACGATGGTATTAAGTGTTGTTTGTCTCATCATAAACATATTAAAATCTTTGAGAGTCATCGTAGATGTAGCCGGGACACCAAAGAAACTATTAGCGATGTAGGCATTGTGAGTGTGCTTGCCGATAAACTCACTGATTTCAGCGAGAGTCATGCCTGCCACAAGCGGGGTTCCAAAACACTTAACAATGACGTCGTTAGTGGGTTTTTGATCTTCTATTAGTTTAGAAATCTCGAGATAATTTGCCTTGATTTCATTTTCATTCATCATCCTTCCCGCGTCCTTGTTAAAAAAGAATAGCGATAGAGAGTTTTTAATTTCAGCGAGAGTCATGCCAACCACAAGCGGTGTTCCAAAGAATTTATGTATGACATTTTTGCGAAAATTATTATAACCTCGTATAAGATCATTCAGCTCACGTTCGTTGGTAGCAATCGCGTCGATGATCGTAGACACAAGTGCGCCTGGTTTAAGTCGTCCGTCGTTGGAATACAGCGCAATAGAGTTTTCAGCGGCGTCGCGCTGCCGTATCAAAATGTCATTCAATGACACATCACTGGATTTCAATTTACCCTGTTTGTCTTGAAATACAACTATTTCATTAGGATCAACATTTGTTAAGTTCAACGTCTCAGCGATTTCATCTTCAATTATTTTTTTTATATCCTTGACCGAATCAGGTGGTGCAGTGCCATCGGGTTTGGGTTTCAAAGATCTCCCCCAAATATCAATCATGTTATTGTAAAACTCTTTCTCTCTCTAAAATCGTTTTTGACGACTTCGTCGAAAAATCTTCGATTTTCTCCAGCGATTACTAGTGTATTCATTCACGACAACATGTGGTGGTTTTCCGCTTGGGTTACTCAAGGAGTTAGAAATAGCGTTAAGGACATTTAATACTTCGCTGCCACATATTGGTGGGTCATTCATTTGTTGTGTTGGTAGCGTAGAATACCAAGTCTTCATTGGAAGGGTTTTTATATACCGCATAAACTCTTTTGGTGGGGCTAATCCATATGAATCAAAATAGACAATCCCACGTGGATCAATAGCGTATGCAACCCAGTGAGTACCAGGTCCGGTGCTGTTATCTAAATTAATGATTCCGGTTTCAACGCTGTTTGGTTGATGTGGTAATTGATCTTTCATAAAGACACCTCTAAAGTTTTTAATCGCTAGTTTTTTAGCAGCATCCATTAAATCAAAATTGGACATAGGAATCTTCGATTCCTGAATTAATAAATCGTTCCTGGTAGTCTTAGACCCTTTCCGCTGTACCACGAATACGGGGTTCCTGGTAGTCTTAGACCCTTTCCGCTGTACCACGAATACGGGGTTCCTGGTAGTCTTAGACCCTTTCCCTTTTTTTTATATCCTTTCCCAGTTGCCTTCTTTAGTGCCATTCCTGCTGCAGTACCAACGGCTCCTAACGCCGCTGCTTTAGCCACCGCTGGGGCAGCCGCTGCAATCAATGCTGGAATCGCAGCTAACAACGGAAATATACCGCCTGTTTTAATCATATTTTTGATAGCAGCCGCAGAAAGAGTAATCTGAACACCTTTTTTGGCTGCAAGTGCATCATTGAAATGTTTTATTTGACGAGTTGTCAGCGATAGTTTATTTGCACCACCAGTCATTTGGTTGGGTTTCAACGTGATTGTGGTTCCACATTTTTTAGCTGATTCCGATTGCAATTTTTTTAATTGACCGGGAGTTAACGCAACACTAATAACACTATATGACATTATATATAATTGATTGATTCTAATTCAATGAAAAATCAATCAAAGATTTTCTACTGGTGCATCTACCACTCTCATTCTTCCTCCAACACCTTCGAGTAGCATTGATTTATCACTGAGAATGACAGCAACCGCTCTATAATCAGCAATAGCACCACGAGTCACATTAGCTCTAAAGTGTATATCAACAACAGATTGTCTCATCAAATCGAGATGTTCCAGTGAGAAGTAATAGATCGGATACAGATTTTTAAAATCATATTGTGATATTTGCAAACCAGTATCCACATTTTGATCGCGTGCCATAAATGACAACAGACAATGATAAACTCGTGCAATATGATTTTCTGTGTAATTAAGTTGTATATCCTCGGATGGTTCCTGTTGGCCGTTTATTCTCAGTGAGACGTCTTTCACACCTAATTGATCAAATATCATATGACTGAAACGTTGATCGCCAACTCGTGCGTTATCTTGTAACGCAATAAATATATGACGTGGCGCAGAAACGCCTTGTTTTGATGCTAGGTTCCAAGTGAATAACCCGTTGATATTTGATTGTTTAACATCTGTACTCACGGTTAGCCAACTCAACAACGACTTTCCTCCTTGGTCCATAAATGATAGTAATCGTTCTTCTGCGGTGATTGCTGGAGTCAACACTGGCATCCACAATGATATTTTTGTTAAATTGACTTTACCAGCATCAGCATTTGGATTTGCATTGTCTGCTGGAATCCTCCAGATTGCGTCACTATCATCACTCTTTCGTACAAGCGATACTGTATGCTTCGCCCCGTAGATAACTTTTCTGACGTTTCTACAGAATCCAAATATGTGATGCAGTGGAATCGCGCATGAAAATGATTTACGCGCTCCTTGCAACATTGAAATACGTGTTGCAGCTCCTAGATTGAAATTAACATCGTTGTTTATAATCATATCCTCGGCATCAATATTAGCGGTGCCAGCATTATTCTTTGGTCATCTTACAACAAATTGATTTCCTCCAGCGGTATTTTTATTATCCTTTGCAAACATCATAGAAGGTCCTGCTGATCTTGTATAATCATCAGAATATCTCGCTAACCCGATTATTGTTGTAGCCACATCAACATCGCGATCTATCGCCTCAATTTCTTTTCCATCAATGAGATATTTTGCACTCTCAAATAACGCCATGATACCATTATTGACAAAACTGACCTGAGTACCAGCTGGATTCGGTGCTGGTACAGCAGGAGTATCAGCAGCTGTTACAATTTCTCCTTCTACTTCAATAAACGCTTCACAGGGCAAAAAGTATTTACTGGTATCATGGACTTGAAGATCAATTCTTGCTCGACTATTTGAGTCTATGGCATGATAGGCGTAATATTGATAATCGAGTACAGAATCATCCTTGCCAACTGGGGTGTCTATATCAAATGCTGGATCACGTGACTGTTTGAACATTTTATTCTATTTATCAGAGTCTAAATCGTAAACGATTTTTCCATTCTCATCGTCGTAGTTTTTTAAAGCCACTTCCTGCTATCATATTTGCAATATTGCTTTGGTCGGGGGTTAAAGCCATCGACGCTAATTTTTCGTCTACTGCGTTATTTATAATTCTACTAACACTTGCAGGCATTTCCGCTGTAGATGGCAATGGTACCGGTTTCTTTTTTCGTCTCACTAATGATGTTATTTTATTCTTCGCAGTTGAAAACGCTTTTCCAGCAAGATCTCCAACAGCACCAATACCCTTATCACGAATAACATCAATGGCTTTCATTCCTAGTTGTTTAGCCAACGGCATCACTTTTGGAGCCATTCTCGCAAATAACCCTGCAATGGTATTGCCTAAACCATCTCCGTAGTATGCTCTATAAACCGGAAACCGTGAATTAACTACGTAGACGGGGGTTGGTTTATCATGATTGTAGTGTATGATCATTATTTGAAATCAGAAACCATTTTTCAATTGGAAACGCTAGCGTTTTTATTCAATCCCGGTGATTAATCACTGTGATAATCCTCCACTAACTCGCCAATGAAATCTCGATATGTGCTGATATCTATGATACCACCTTGAAATAAACGTCTATAGATATCAGATGCTTCATTAATTATTTCCGGTGAGTTGTTTCCAGCTCGGAAACCTCCTACAAGAACTTCTAATCGTGATATATCACTGAGAACACTACTAGGACATGAAATCCAAGGATTTTCCCTCGAAGAGTTTCCAACGCTAGCGTTTTGCAATCCACTTCCGCTATAACCAGTTGCTTCATTCAGTTTTTCTAAATCGGTTTCTTGTAAATAATCAGAATCAGGTGGTAGTTGTTGTTTTTTAGGTGAAAAAGATATTTTCTTTGCAGGTTGCTGTCGCCTTCCTCGCAATTTTTGCGGTTTTTGTTGTTGTTTAAACTCTTCGTATTGTTTATACACTATACCCACCGCATTGATATATTCGATGTATGATGCGTTATCCTTCTTCTTAATTCTACCTGTTTTTTCAGTTTTGATTTTGTAGAATATATCAGCCCAATGATCTAAATTTCTAACAAACTTATGATGTTCTGGTTTCAACATATTTTTCCTGTTTTCATAAGTCTTAACAACAAGCGCAGGAATTTCTTTTGGATCAGTCTTATTAATCGCTGCTAAACCCGCCTCGTTAAATATCACGCGTAAATCATCTACTATTTCTTTTGATTCCATTTGTTTTGCTTGTTCAGTTTTCGCTGCTATTTTTTCGAGTTCACCAATAACAGATTTTCCCGTCTCGGGAACATCTCCCAGTATAGCACGCTCTATCCCCTTCGTTGCTGTGGTTACTGGTTTAAACAATTCTTCAGATCCCGCAGCAAAATCAGTCTGAAGACTCTGTCGTTGTTGTAGTTTATTCCGTACAGAGTCACGAATTGGTACAAATCTCCTGATTGCATCCAGTCGTTCACGAGCCAATCGGGTTGTTAATGCTTCATTGACCATTATTTAAAATCAGAAACAATTTTTCAATTGTAAAACAATTTTTCAATCCGACCTAACACGATCGTGGAAGTGTTTTAACACCTCTATCAATGATGGGGAAAGTGTGGAAATCCTTATAAAAATAAATAATTTCACACTTTCCCCACTTTTCCATTGATCAATCCGAACCAGCCATCAATTTTTTATTCACTGATTTCAACAGTTTTAATCAAAAAATGCTAAAAAAAAATTAAAATCTCTATGAGGGACGGTCACAATCAAATAATGATAAATGGTCAATCAAAATTGTTCATTTTCTTGAATTAACGCCCGTAGGTTTCTAACTTTAGAATTAACCTCCTTTTTCAATTCGTATTCGTACCCCAATTCTTTTCGTATTCGTTCTACGATGGTATACAACGGAGCGAACACACTTACGTCACTGGAAAATGCGAGAGAGTCCCGAATAGAATTCTGAATTCTTTTGATGAGCGCATACTTCTTTGGTAGCATATACTTGTTAGTGCTAACTCCGTATTCTATATCCTGAAAATCAGACATGATTTGATCAGGATTTAACCCATCTGATAGTTCAATATCCCAACTTTTCAATTTTGAAATCTCGGATATGATGCTATTCATGTTTTCAGAATTCATTATTCTATAATAATGATATATTTCTAAATGAAAAATATGATGCATTAGACATAACTAAATTTAATTTTCTGTCCGCGATTTTTTGAAAACGCAGATCAATAAACCCCCTCTGCAACATATCGTACTGAGGCTCTACAAATATCGAAGTGCCTACCGGCTTCATATAATGATTGAAATATTTTTTCTTCGTTAGTTATTGTATTCAAAAATTGTACGGGTCTCACTTTATTTGAACAAGTGCCAGTCTCTCCTCTTTTCAAATTCTCACTTTGTGTGATAGCTTGCAGATTTGATAAAGAATTGTTTTTCGGATTAGAATCCTTGTGATCAATGACAGAATCATCCTCGATCAATCCATTGAAACATTCAAATACGAAACGATGATTGAGATATTTCTTCTTTCCATCGCCAAACCTCAAATACCCCCCCACCATTGTCAGCACCAACTGGTTTCTTCAGTCTGCGGTTTCTTACAACACCATCACTGGATGCTTCATAATTTGTGATCACAGGGTGTTGTCTGAATTCTTGGTTCATTCGTATACATAATACTATTGTTTGTCTAATTCATTGTTTGGTTTAATGATAAATCTTTCGATGTAGTCTTGAGGAGTTCTTATGATTTTATCCTTGATACTGACTTTGTCAGCGTCAAGAATACTGAATTTGTCAGCGTCAGGGTCAAAATTTCTGATTGATTGTCCATTTTTTATTCTTTTATCATAATAAACGCTTCAACTCCCTGTATCGCTTACCACCGCAATTTAGACACAACTGAGATTTTCCCCCTGACCCCAACTCCACATAGAATACAAGGTAACGGACCAAGGCTTCCACGACGAAAGCTTTGCATATGATACCTACAGAACTCATTTCTGCATGATTTGTTACACGGGGTTATTGATCCAATCATAAGCCACTTGCAGTGATTCATTATATAAAAATCTTTCATTTAAATGCTTGTTTTAATTATAGCATGAGGGGAATTAAGGAGAACGCCTTCGAAAAATGCTGATAAGGAGTTTAAGAGATTATTAAAAATCAATCCCAGATTTAATCTCGATAGACCCAAAAAACGTCCAATAGACGGAAACATGAAAGAGTTTAAGAGATTATTGAAAATCAATCCTAGATTTAATCTCGATAAACCCAAAAAACGTAACAAACGTCCAAGAGACGGAAACATGAAAGAGTTTAAGAGATTATTGAAAATCAATCCTAGATTTAATATCGATAGACCCAAAAAACGTCCAATAGACGGAAACATGAAAGAGTTTAAGAGAATATTGAAAATCAATCCTAAATTTAATATCGATAGACCCAAAAAACGTAACAAAATCAATCCTAGATTTAATCTCAAACGTCAAAGAGACGGAAACATGAAAGAGTTTAAGAGATTATTGAAAATCAATCCTAAATTTAATCTCGATAAACCAAAAAAAACGTCCAAGAGAGATTACCCCTGGAAAGATGCTCAATTCAATCTCGATATAGTTTCTAATACACCAAAGAATACAATTCTTGATAAAGCCATGATTAGTAAAATCAGAGACTGTTTTAATGAATTCAAGCGTGATGGAGCATCTTATTGTTGGTCAACATTTCGAATTGATGGTGTTGTTGACGCTACCATGAATGATGAAAAAGCAGCAGTGATAATTTCACGTGTTGGGGAAAAACGGCATTTTTTCCGAATCAAATTCATTATCGAAGTCGATGGCAAATGGATTATTAGGGATAAATTTGAACCAATCCTCAAGAATAAAAAAGCTGTCATTGTGAGTAGAGATTCCAAACCAGGAATTCTAACCGGAATCGATAAGCCATACTACGAAAGATCTTATCCCGTAACAGCAATGGTTTATGGGATATATCCGTTAAATGATAAACCCGATATCGCAAAACTAGCTCCTATGAAATATTCTAGTTCACTGAATTGTGTAGCAGAACGAATAATAGAACACTTCACAAATGCGTCCCGGGGGAATAAACTAACTGATCTAAGACGAAAAAAAAATAACCGAGTGGGAATTAACGGTAAAACAGCACGGTGCAAAGATTTCTGATATAGCTAAATTAGAAGCATCATTAAAATTCCCAATATCAGTAACAACAATAACCGGAGAAGTATTATACGAACCGAAATATCAATCGCGAGGAGCCCCAATACAGATTATTGATCATAACAACACGCGTGGACACCTGCGGTAACAATATTTCCACGAGAACGAACCGTGAAATATATCCCTAAGGAGTTCGTCGGGGATGTTTTCTATGAAGAGAGATTATTCGATGCTATTCATGCGTTGTGTAAGGATGATCCTGTGTCAGTGTGGTTACTTAGAAGTGATGAAGAATTCGATCAATTTGTAAAACCAAATGGTGAATTATATCGCATTGAAGAATTAGATAACAGAATGAGAAAAATCGCTAGTGATTTTTCACCGGAGAATTCCCATGAAAAACTACTCACGGATAGTTTTACTATTCCATCAGTGGTAGCTCACTTCGCAAGAGAAAAAAACTCATGGCGTCCAACACGAAGTGATTTTCTCGAGGATGTTAAATTGAGTTGCGTTAAATTTGGTCATGGAGGACTGTGGAATACGAAATACTCACGTGATGGTATGATTTCAATTGATATAGCCGCGTGTTATCCCGGAAGTTTTCTCGGATATGGGGAATGCGCTGAGTACTTCAAAAGATTTGGACACCCCACGCATGAAATGACTCGTGTTGCGATTAATGGACCATTGCCTGATTTTGATTTAACCGGATTCGCTCGTGTGATATCATTTGAATTAGCTACAGGGTTACATCCGTGTAGTTATGTTTGGCTCGGTAGACACCTATCTGAAAAGGCCTGGATGCCAATAGTGCTATTGAGATATATGATTGATTGTGGTATGCTAATATCGTTGATTGTTTCCGAGGCTATTATATGCTATCGAGCTCAGAAAGAAGTTTGGCTACCACAACCCGATCTAGATAGAATAATCAACGAACTACGAAAACAGTTTCCAGATTTCAGTGAAGAAGAAATCATAAATTGGTCTAAGAAGTTATTTGACATTAAAAAAGAACAAGCAAAAGATCTCGGAAGAAGAATAATCGGTAAATTTACCCAGGGTGGACGATACGACAACGCAAAATACTCTTCGCGGTTGATCATAGATGTCGCTGAATACGATTTTATTGTAGCGGATTTAATGAAACAGGGAAAACTTGTATCCCGTAAGGATGCTTTTCTATCCAATGGTGAGAAATTAGGTACAGTTGTTACCTACTGTGATGGATATAATTCCCAGTACACACATTTGAGAAGTTCAATGTTAGCCTATGCTTCTATTAATCTATTTTCGATGATAAATAGATTTCCTAATACCGCGGTTAGAGTGGCCACTGATTCGATGTATATACACAATAAGTACAAATCAGCTGTAGCGGCATTCACAGATCCCGAAGAAAATTGGGGGCGTTGGCGATTTAAAAAGGAGATGCTACATGAGTATTGTGAATCCGCAGACGTTGCCATGGATGATAAATATCTTTGTTGTAACCGTATTGAAATTCAATCAGAACTTTCTAATGCACCACCGGTATCTGATCCAGTATGTAGATATAAGACAGTTTATTTAAACGGTTGTGGTGGGTCAGGAAAGACAACTCGTGCAATTGAATTATTTCGTCGTGGAAACGCTAGCGTTTCTAACATGATTGTGCTAACACCGACTCACAGACTCGCCAGAGAGATGATACAACGAGGGGTAAATGCTTGCACTTACCATAGTTTCTTTCGATGGAAGGGTGACAAATGGACTCCTGAGCGTATGGGTGATAAATTCATTCCTGAAATCTTAATTTGGGATGAAATATGCACAGTGTCATTAGATGTATTACAAACATTTCTTGAGTGGTTGTTAAACAAAAACACAAAAGTCGTCATGTACGGGGATCACGGCCAACCACCACCATTTGTCGGTGCATCTCCACATGAATGGCTAAAGGGTTTTGTAGACTACTATGAAGAAATCACCACTGATTATAGATCACTTGATGAACGATTACGAGAATTTAAGAAACTAATTAGATTACAACCGGATAGAATCCAATGCGAAATAGCGCGTGAAGTGATTTCAGAAACTCCAATGAATGATTTCTGGGAAACATGGAGACCTAACGACCTAACTAATTGTTTGGATGGTGGATAATCACATCGAATGGTCGAATTTAGTCTATCTCGCAGTATCCAGAGTACGAAAAATAAATCAACTTCGAAGAGTTGTTTTCGATGATAATGACACAACAATGGATGATATTGATGTTAAAATTATTGATAAAAACTCTCCGGTTACAAACAACAGGACAAAAAAAAAACAACGAGAATTTGATATTGATGCTAAATTAATAATCACTTTGAAGAAACAACAGAATAATCACTGCGCGAGTTGCAATTGTATAATGCGTTGGCAGTATTCGGATAAGGATCCTCGCCAATTCACCGTTGACAGAAAAAATAACAATCTCGGTCATGTCAGAAATAATGTGATGTTGACTTGTCTTGAGTGCAATAGACGCAACGGTGCTAGTTAAGACCATGCGGTGGCAATTGAGTATCCTCGGGAATCACTTGTAGTTGTTGTCGAGTAAAACCCCGCTGAGGGGCAGTTGAATCCAGTTTATAGACTGGAGGTCTACCAGTTGATCGTGTTATACTAGATATCTTATGCGTAGTGACGCTCCAAATAGGATCAGTAGCCCTTTTTCTACCCCCTTCAAGCTCTCCTGGTTCGTATAAGTACCTCACAATGATACTACTACCAAGAATTGGTTCTTTGAAATCTTTTTGTGGTTGTACGGGTATTGACTTCTTTTTAATCGCGTTGATAGGTTTCATGTTGATTGTTCTAGTAATCTCGTTATTCAGTGCAGTAATCACAGATGGTAATCTTTTAACCCATTCACTGGATCGCTTTTCTTGAATGAATTCTTTTGCGTATTGATATCCAAATAACCGCTCAGCAATCGTCCGATTAAATCGTTCTACAATGGCCTGATCGCGATGTAGCGCAGTATGCCCTCGTCGTATGGTGACATTATGATGTTTCATTGTAGATAACACTGCACCCTGAAATTCCTTGCTAGGATCAACCTGCAATAGATTTGGCCAGTGCAAAGGACCTCGTCGATAAATCCTCTCAAATGCAGAAGCGACTTCAGTGGCTGATTTTGTTTTTAACGGTTCTGCTTCTTTGTATCGACTTGCAATATCAACTACGGTTAAAGCGTATTTGTAACCACGATCATGTGGCAGAAATAATATATCAGCCTGATGAACTTCATTAGGAGCGGTCACATCAAAATGCGAGAATTGAATTTGTTTAGGCGGTGGTAGATAAATTTGCCATAGTGCCTGTTTGGATAACCAATTAGCCGCAGTGGTTTTTTTTCACTTTTGCAGCACTAGCGAGTTTATGGACTGCTGATTTACCCCTCCAGTATCCTCTTGGGGAATAATAAATTGATTCCATATTATTAATTACCAGCACCTAACATCAATTTACTTTTCATAGCCGATTTTATCAAAAATGAAGACAATTTTTCTTTGAAGGATTTATCAGGAATAGCATTTAACGCATGAATTAATTTCACATCCGCGAGATGCCTGTTTTGCAGATTGCTGCTTTTATAAGCAACATCATGAAGGTGACAGGCCTTATCAATGGCGTTTATTGGTTCTTCACCGGGGTTGGGTTGATTTTGATTATTGAGTCTGATATCAAGTCTGGTTCCTGGTCCACAGTAGCTATATCCTGGGAGGTGCTTTTCTCCGGGGTACTTTGCCTATGGGGTTCCAGGGAGCTTTGCCAATTTGGCTGCGATATCACCTCCTCGTTTTTTTTTAAATCAGATCTCATAGACACAAATCTAAATTTCTTTGTACCACATCGCACGCATTTACCAGAAAGCGCTGATCGGTTATTTTTAGTTGTAACCGTTGTCACATCATCTGTGCCAGTACGCGTTTTACACTTCACACAATATAGATCCATAATTTATGTATAGAAATATGGATATAATTGATTTTTCAGCGACTAAAACAAGAGAACCAATTAAGCATCATGCAGCGCTACCAAACTCTATCCGGATGATTATAATCGGGCCATCTGGATCCGGTAAAACGCAATTGTTGCTCAATTTAATAATGAGATGGATGAAGTGGGATAAGTTGTATTTAATTGCCCCTAGCGTAGATGATCAACGATGTTATGAAGTGTTAAAGGATTTTAACGAGAATGCATCAGAAATTAAGGGTGAGAACGCCATTGATTTTATAACCGATATCGATGAAGCACCGAGTATTGATGATATTGATGGAGATAGTAACAATTTAGTCGTATACGACGATATAATGTTGGATAAACAAAAAAATCCTGCTAGAATATTTTCCCGTGGGCGTCACAAAAACACTGACGTGATATATGTCACTCAACGCTACACTCAGGTTCCAAAAGTCATCAGAGATAACTGCAATATTCTTTCTGTATTCAACGGAGTTGATACTCATACTCTTAGAAATATTTGGCAGACATGGTGTTCTGATATGGACTTCAATCAATTTCGAGATTTCTTTAGTCATGCTCAGTCGACTCCGCACGGATTCGCAACAATAAATCTACATGATCCTCGGACACGATATCGTATCGGACTTGATCAAATATTCGGTTAAAATCGTAAAAGAATTATTAACCCAGAACTGAAAACTTTAGCAGCAGAGAGGGTGGATGACCACATCGTTGCGAGCAAAATCGTAAAATCTCCGTTTTTGCAAAAATGGAGACTTTTTTTTGGTTAAATGAGATTTGTTGGAAACCTGATATTTTGTTCGAAAACGTTATCTATAGGCCATATTTTGTTCGAAAACCTTATCTGGAAGCCTTATTTTTGCTTGAAAACGTGGTCTGTTCACCCTCTCTGCTGCTGCGGAACTGTGTAATCTTTTTGACAAGGTGATGATAAAAAAACTTTAGCAGAGTGCAGATTTTGAGATCACTGAATTACCTTTGTCATAGGACTTTTGCTTTAAATGTTGAGAAAAAATATTCATTTCATATTTAATCGCGATGATAAGTTGCTGTTTTAAAGGACATAAACTCCGAGTGTGTTTCGGAATACATCTTGTTTCGTGATGTATAGGTATCATGATACATATCGTCGATTGACATGATAGCGACACACACCCTAAATTGGTAGACAAGACAGATAACAGCAAAACAAAACAAGTTAGACATTATTAGGAATATAATACTATATTTATTGTGTTGAAGTTTCTGCGACAATTTTTAGTTCTAATATTACTAAGCAGTATTTTTTTCATTGGAATGGGGTGGGATGAGGTTGAATCAGGTCTATAGAACCGATATTGGGAAAGTTAGTTCGTAGCTCAAGCGAAAGCCGTGCAAATCATTTGACAGTAATCTCCACAATCACCTGTACATTAATATTATGAACGCACGTTACAAATGTGGAAATATGTTTCATTAGCGTCAGGTTTTGTAAGCAACATTGAGCAAATTTTACGTTGCATGCATTACAGTAGCGAATATTCAATAACGCTAAAATAAAATTGACACGCAGTTTAAACAAAAATCACCGTACCTTGGTCCTCGTACGGCTGAAAATAATGTACAATCTTCATGATTAGGATAATGCGGTGTTTCCACATTAGGTAGGGCAAAACAATCAGCAAAAGCAGCAACAAGAAAAGCACCACTGCGGAAATTCCGACTAACCATAGGTACCATGTCTCTTTTTCGACTTGCACCCGTTGGTTAACTGTGTTCTCTGTATGGATAAAAGAAAGTTAACGTAAATACACTTGCACCTTGAAATCTCAGACTGAGCATATTATCAACAATTGTCAATGGATCAAACTAATATTTAATTGAAGTATTTTCAAAGTAGGTTGATTTCTTTGATATGAAATATACAAATGTTTTGATCCTTGATATATTCAAAACAGCTTCCGATGTAATTTTAGAAACGATGAGAACATGATGATATATTCCGTCTGAGGTGAATTTTGAATGAAATATAAAAACGATATTTTTCAACATTTATATAGTAGCTCAAAAACCTACTCTTAAGTGTCAGTAGGGTCTCAAAAAAAAAAAAGACCCAATTTTATCACTCACCACTCGTTGCCAAAAATGAGGATCTTGTTTATGGATTGTTTCTCTAAAATCAAAAACAAAAAAAAAATATATTTCTTAAGCTTGCAAAATTAACAAATAAGTTTTAAATGATGCCGATTTATGTCTTTCGGTACCCATATGCATCTAATTGAGGTAGATCAAAACACTCTGTTAACTTTTGTTTACGTAGCAGGCGATACAATAAGGGTAATATAGCTTGGAAGGTCCTTGTTTCTTTTCTAGTCGATGAAGAATAATTTAAATAGGATTGTACTGGAACCTTGAAATAGTTTAATCGTGAATATTTAAAAAAAGAACTTGATAAAAAGTGTATTGTACAGAATTAACCTTTTAAATAAATAACTGAAGTACTTAATATGCAAATCACTCACGCATTAGTTTCAGTGTCGCACACCCTTCGCCGGTGTAGTTTTGGTCACAGACACAGTACTGGGAACTGTCTGCTTTGTTGACACGACACTGCCCATGGGGCCCGCAATCAAGACAACATGGGTCCATACAAAGATCACCGGTAGCTCCGAGATAGCACTCACATTCCGTGTTCGAGGTCACGTTGTCAGTGACACAATTACCATACAAGCAGGGTATCCCTCCTATACAAAAAGTGATGTTCTTGTTATAGCTATGCAAGCAGTCATTGTTTGGATCTAGCGGTGCTTTATTATAATCACGACGTGCTGTGGTGCCAGTCTCTGTCGATTTCACTGGCGAATTTGTTGTTAGTTTTACCTCAGCTGCCCTGCATAGCTCGTGAGTGATGTTGTCCGTGCATACGCATTCCGAATGGCACGTGTCTGGATTGGTGTGACATTCCCGTCCGTTCCCGCAGAAATTCGGTATAGAGCACAAAGTGATGATGCACGTGAATGAACTGACGTGTACAATGCAAAACGTCAGGATTACGGTGGTACATGGTATCCATAGCAACGTCTTCATCTTCCTGCAGAAGACAGAATAGAGCTATAATAAATCTTTCGATACAAGTTTGCAGACATTTTTCTGAAATCATAAATCAATGACGGTGAAAAGTTTAAGAAGAAGTGAGGTGTCTGCAATGATAAGGCATGAAACTAATTTTTGTGTAAATTGTATTTTCAGTTTCAGGAGCCAAGATGTTTTCTTTAGCTATTATAATGGCACACAAACCTAAATTAAAACAAATATATGATTACGATGAGAAGGAAAAGAAACATGGTCAGGAAAGCCATATATATATATATATATATATATATATATATATATATATATATATATATATATATATATATATATATATATATATATATATATATATATATATATATATATATCTTGAGCTGAGACGCATCAACTCCATTCGCAAATATCTTTAGTTGATTCCACTAAAACACTTGTGTGTTCATTAGTACTTTTAAGACTTGACTATTGAAACTCAATTATGTCTGGTTCGTATCAATATCTACTGCAGAAACTTCAAAAAGCTCAAAACCCAACTGTTCGGATCATATTTAGAGTACCACGATCTTGAGCACACTTCATCACTGCTCTGTACCCTACACTGGCTATCCATTCGATCCAGACTGAAACACAAAATGTATTCTCTGTGCTACGTTTCACTGACGGACTCCAGTCCAACATACCTATCTGGCCTCAGCCATGTGAACACACCAGCAAGATACTTACGCTCCTCTTCTGACAATCGTATACTCATTGTTCCCACTATGAAAACGAAGTCATATGAACAAACTTAAAGACCTAATAATGTTTCGCACCTTAAATATTTTCAGCATATTTATGTTTTCTAATTCCATGGTTTTTGTTTTTTGTTTTTCTGTAGTCATATCTTTAAAGATGTTGTAAAACGCTTAGAGCTTCTAAAGATTAGGTGCTATACAAAGTCCTCATTATTATTATTATTATTATTATTATTATTATTATTATTATTATCATTATTATTATAAATGCCGATACAATGGTGTGGCTGATACAAACCGCACCTAAAACATACCGATTGAACTTTATGTTTTAGGCGAACATACCGCATTATACCAATAATCAGCTGTGAGAAACGAGGTTAATACATTTATGGCTGACTGCCCTTTCTGCTTTCAGGGGCATGCATTGACGTCAATCTTATAAACACCTTATTGATTCAACAGCTCTGTACAGATAAAAGGACATATGGCGTGTAATACGATCTCTGGAAAAGGCTGTCAGCTTTTATTTTCATCTCATTTAAATGGGATTTAAAAATGAAATATTCTCGATTGGTAAATAGTTAATTTTAATTATGATTATTTTTAAAACGACTTGTTAAACATTCTTCAATAATTGCCCAAAATTTAATTTCTCATTCAAATCACAAGCTGTAAAACGTACTCATTTGTGTAATATAAAATGTTCTAGATTATGGTGACGATGATAGCAAGAGTACAAACAAATATTTGTGGATTTAGTTGCATCAAACCAAGGTGTTAATGGC
>JAQISU010000001.1:6247500-6313306 GCA_029339505.1 Unio delphinus | reverse complement strand
CGACTCATAAGATAGATATATGTTCAAGACACGTAAGAAACCATAATAATCACTGGCATGTACGTCAACGTTGCTAGAAAACGCATTAATCACTTGCACGTAATCCGACATTGTTCAAAAACACAGTAATCACTTGCACATAAATCAGCATTCTATAAAACACTGTAATCACTGGCAAGTTATTCAACATTGCTAGAAAACGCAATAATCTCTGGAATGTATTTAAACATTATTAAAAAAAACACCAATCACTGGCACGCAATTCAACATTGTTAGACAATGCAATAATCACTGTCACGAAAATCAACATAGGCAGTAAACGTAGTAATCACTGGTACGTAATTCCGCCTTTTAGAAAGTATACTAATCTCAGGCACATAATTCAACGTTTGTTTAAAAAAACGCAATAATCACTAATATGCAATTAAACATTGCTAAAAAAAAACGAAACGCAATAATCACTGTCACGTAAGTTTACGTTGTTAGAAAACGCAATAATCACTGTCACGTAAGTTTACGTTGTTAGAAAACACAATAATCACAGTCACGTAATTCAACGTTGTTAGAAAACACAATAATCACAGTCACGTAATTATCTGCAAACCACAGGTTAGTGGCAGTCAAGATATGTTTCAATAGTTGTTATTCATGTTGATTATGTTTTATTATTGTTGTTGTTGTTGTTGTTGTTGTTGTTGTTGTTGTTTCGTTGTCACGTTCTTAATACTGGAACCTGATTTATAACAGAAAGGTCTGGGGAATAAAACACATCTCCGTCGTTCGATATCTAACCTACTATGGTTGGCTTCAGATCTCAACTGACTCACCCAGCCATCTAACCCACTTTGCCATGGACGCTTACTTAATGACCGTCTGTGTGACCAACCTATTAATCCACTCCGCCATGGACGGTACTTAGCGTACCTTTAATCCACTCAGCCTTGGAGGGTTACTTAGCGTACCTTTAATCCACTCAGCCATGGACGGTTACTTAGCGTATCTTTAATCCACTCAGCCATGGACGGTTACTTAGCGTACCTTTAATCCACTCAGCCATGGACGGTTACTTAGCGTACCTTTAATCCACTCAGCCATGGACGGTTACTTAGCGTACCTTTAATCCACTCAGCCATGGACGGTTACTTAGCGTACCTTTAATCCACTCAGCCATGGACGGTTACTTAGCGTACCTTTAATCCACTCCGCCATGGACGGTTACTTAGCGTACCTTTAATCCACTCAGCCTTGGATGGTTTGTTTACGTACTATGTAGGTGATTACAAGTTGTGCGAAGTGACTCTACATTTCAAACATGTTGAACACTACTTTCATTTAAGGATTGTATTTTTAAATTAAAACTACCACAATTAATGCCACACTGTGGGTCATCATCATCAGTATCTTGACCTAGCGTGGTCGTCGAGGCGCTGTGATGCAGACCAGTTCTCTCCACTTGTCTCGATCATGTGCCAATGCCTGTGTCCCCGCAAAACTTTTCTTGGTCCATTCTGTGATGTTGTCATTGTTGGTATTGCTTGACAATAACACATGTCAGTGATTACTATTTCACGCTTCATGCTTCATTAAAATGCAGTATGTTGTAACTATGTATGACAAAACTCACTGGAAATGTTGGAGATATATATGATTTAATGTTTGGGAATCAATTGAAGAAAAAAAAATGACTTGAACCTAATCCAACTCGGGTGCCAAAACGACGTGTAGTTTCATAATGTCAAGATAATGAATGTTAGGTCTCAGATATTGAAGCACAAACACGTGTGTGTGTGTGTGTGTGTGTGTGTGTGTGTGTGTGTGTGTGTGTGTGTGTGTGTGTGTGTGTGTTGAAAGAGTCAACATGAGGGTAATAATCTGCCCATTTGTAGTATTATATACAAAACGAAATGCTTTCTATTCATTTAAGTGTCAGTTTGTTTTTCATTAGATTTCGTTTCCATTTTTCGAATAAATACAAGCTAGTAATTACGTGTTAAGGCTGTCATTAAGTCATTTAGGACACTTTAATTGCTGATTGCATGTGATTGGTCATATTAAATCATACAAGGAATTGTAAGACATATCTACTATCCATTACCTAAAAAAAAATGTGCATAGTCTCCTAATGTCATCTTTTCCAAATCTATTGATACCTATGAACGCTTGGATTAGAGTATTTACAAATATTTACCGGAAAGGTAATGGGAAAGGGGGTGGGTGGGAGTAGTGCCTGATACAGTCATGCGTCTCATGATGAGACATAATTTTCTGCCTAATGGAAATTTGAAACACCTGCATTACTATGCAATTATGCATCTGGCTAGTGCCCGACACCATCATTACCTCTTCTGATATAACAATGGTTTGCTTGTTTATATATGTTAATTATTATGTCTATGAAATATGCTTTCAGCGAAGAAGGCCATTGTTTAGAGATAATCTTTAAGGTATTTCACGAATTTATAGCAATTTTAAATTTGAGAAATGGTCTGTGATAAGAGATGACTATGCTGGTCGTTTTCACCTACCGGATATATATATATATATATATATATATATATATATATATATATATATATATATATATATATATATATATATATATATATATATATATATATATATATATATATATATATATATATATATCTTTCTCATATAATTGTGCTAGGTTCAATTTCTTATATATATCAATTTGCTGACAAATATACCATTTAAACAAACTGTGCCAGAGCTCAATGTAAACGTTATCTCTTCAGACTGGACCTCGCACGCGATTCCTAACATTTTATTTCTTGTATAATGCAACTGGTGGACCCCAAATAACTGGTCCTACACTCAGCTACTTTGAAGCTGTTCTTTGATATAAGACTTGGCGCTCAAAGCTTACTGTTAGGACTGGTCGGCCTGGTGTCAGGATAATGTGACCGTCTGAGACATCTTGCTACATGTCTGCGGCATGATGCCCCAGTGCTAGACATCACTATAAACTGCCACACGGCAGACAACATGACGATATGACTGAAAAATTGTTAAAGCTACGCTAAATATCCAAATCACACACACACACACACACACACACACACACACACACTTTGACATAATGCACACGAATATCGTCTAAAAAGGACTTCGTTGGGCAGACTTTTATAAAAAAAAAAATCAAAATGTATAGCTTGACAATTCTAAAAAGGCCTTGAAAAAGACCGAATTATCGTTAATTGACTCGTCTATTAACTGGTGGACTGCGTCTGTTTCACACCCGGTTCCCCAGAATTTGAGGTTGGACTCCCAGTAGCTTAGTATTAGGGGTGCAGAACTTTCAATACGTAACCATGTGTACAAAGACATTCCGGGAACTTAAATAGCAGTGTACATAGATACTTACCTTATTGTTCGTATTTCTACCCATGTAACATTATTTGATTCATTGAAATGTTTGTATTTGCTATAAAATTAAATTAATAAAAAGACACTAACAATAATGTACAAAAAGCAATGTCCTCTTCGTCTATCAGTGTGCTATCATGTCATATCGTGGCAGGTACATAGTTCTACCACCTGTAATTATCACTTTAAAATAATCACGTTATAGCTTGGCAGGTATATAGTTCTACCACCTGTAATTATCACTTATAAACACCATTCTTGGACGGCCCATAACACGATAGGTATGTGTCATCGTATACAAAGTGGTGCACGTGTTTGATTGTAAGCAGTAAGATAACATGTATTTCCAACTTAAGAACGTTTACGTTTTCGCCTTCTGCTCTACTCACCTAACGTCCTGACATTTGCTTCAATCAATAAACAACCCCCCCCCCCCCCAACCATCCCTCCCCAATTAAAAACATCAAACTATGTGTATAGAAAAACTACAATTATTTCCTTATCTCCAAAACCATTGATTGTTTGTTTGATTAGGATTTTTAACGTAGCTTTAACAATTTTTCAGTCATATCGCTACGATGTCTGCAGTGAGGCAGTTTATAGTGATGTCTAGCACTGGTGCATCATGCCTCAGACATGTAGCATGATGTCCCACCCAGTCACATTATCCTGACACCAGACCGACCAGTCCTAACACTAACCTCTTAATGCTGAGCGCCTAGCGAGTTAGCTGTTAGTACCATTTTTGTAATTCTTTTGTATAACTCGGCCGTGGATCGAATCCGCGACCTCCTGCTCCGGCGGCGGACGCTCTAACCACTAGGCCACCGGAGCGGTTTCAAAACCAGTGTATCCTGTCCTAATACATAAACAATTATTACATTTGTCTTCATGCAACCATGAATGCATACAAATGTCTCTCACACAAAACGTGCTGGCATCACAATAGACAACTTCAAAGTGAACCTAAGTTCAGTCTTTCTGCTAGTTTTTCAACAGTATTTAATTTGACACTACTCAAACCCCCATATAATTCATAAAGTCATAAACTCTACATTTTACATCTGTGTGGTTGTATGAATATTGCATACTGTAGGATCTTACGTGTTCAGAGCTTTCAAAATTTAACACTGAAGTATGCAAAACAAACTGACTTCTTCACTTAGGTGGAACTAATTATGAGGTTTGACTGATTTATTGGTATTTAACGACATTTCAGCTTATGAAAGGTTATAGGGTGCCGTAGTATCGTGCCTTGAGACACACTACAGCAGACTGCCTACCATGGTCAGAACAATTCTAAATATACCGGTCAGTCATATGAATCGTACGATAAATGTGTTGATTGTAAGTTACATTGGTTTTGAAAACGATCAATTTCATGAAACATTGAATGTATGCAAGATATTCTTAACTCCGAAAATGACAACGCGTAAAATGTTAAGCATCTTCCAAACGGAAGATTTGACAACGGAAGTGCTTCAATGGAAATGATCAGTTTTACGTTTAGCCAAATCCCATGTTAACCCACTTGTACGAAGAATGTTACTTAGTTCAAATTATAATGAAGACACAGATTAACATAAGTCATCTGAATAAAACAACATAAAAAGGCCAAGTGCTTGGAACTATTTTGTTACACTCTTACCATAGATATGTGTCCATCGAGATTGTCTACATAGGGATAGAATGCAAAATTGTACAGAAAATCATTCGATTCTAGAGGCTTATTCTTATATAGCAGCGATGTGTCTCAATAACTGCTATTCGGACCACCTGTGAATGCATCGAAATATTTTTGTGATTCGCAACACTTCGGTTAGTCCAAGAAAAAGCTGAGTTGGTCCAAATATTTTGCGTGCGGTTTTCTTGCGGAACAATTTCCGGCGGAATAAATGAATGAATTGTCTGCAAATTGCTTCGCCGACATGCATCTGATGCATAGTTTTCTCGCGTAGAAATAGATGAGGTGATGCAAATGGGTCTGATCAGTATTCGATTCAGCACACTTCCAGTCTTGAGTCTCGCACTCGAACCTCTGAGCCACTACGACTCGTGCGATTTTGTAGGTTACATTGGACGCTCCAGGAAGAAAAATGGGCATAAAACGGAACACAATTAAATGTGGATCCGATATATTTAAAAGGGATTATACTTTCTTGTAAACATCTGCATAAGACTATGTGCATGAATTATAACTATTATAGCGTGGAGAGAGAAAACACAATAATGCAGTACATTACGCTGTCCTCCTATTCTCTCAATCCGCTCACACATTTACCTCCTGTTTGCCACAGGAAGTATCCAGTTTTCACTGATTAAACCCTCATCTATAGAAAAGTATCTTACTTGTCAAAAATCACCTAGTTAGTGCCGGCTCATTGCAATGTTGGTAGATTTCCTTCAGTGATAACACAACACCGTCTGCTAAAAGTAGTTCCAACAGATAGCGTTCAATACACAACATAATGAAAACATCTCTTTAATGGGATAATTATGATCGTTCGCTATGATTGACTTAAACTTCCCATCTTAGTGTTGCGCAAATTTATTTCCTGGTTTTGCAATGTGTTCCAGTTGTTTTTTAAACGTTGCCTCAGTGGTCAACGTTCCTGGCTCACAATCATCCAGATCCGGAATGAAATCTTTCCCAGACACACCCGTCTTGGCAGTCTTGATGTGGAATTGGCAAGGTATTACACCTTTTCTTTGTCACTCAATAGTCTTTTATGTGCAGATGTGTCGTTGAATATATATATCAGTCAACTCATCTAATGACCAAAGTATGTCGTTTTCGAAACACTCACTTTTTCATCCATTTAAAGCAGATTTTGAAACGATTTATTAATCAGCTGATGTCAGTACCAGATATGGTAAGTAGTTTCGTTTTAAAATACACTTTGCCTTCTTCATGTTCGTTTGCTTGAATGCTTTCATGCGTCATAGTTTAAGTCGCTTGCATTCAATCACAGTTAGAGAAAGAAAAAGAAAAACGAAGAAGTCCATGACTGTACATATACATACTCCATCGCGAATGGGAAACGAGTATGTATTTGTACTCTTGTCCGTTCGTTCGTTTCTGAGTTAGGTTTTGCTTTCTTTTATATTATTCAAATACTGCAAAAAAGAGAATCTCTGCGAATGACATGATGTCATTTCTCTTTTTTTAAAAATTATTCTCCGTAGAGTCAGAGGATCTATGTATACACCTGTCATTTGCAAGGTCACATACGGAGCAATAAATATGGTAACAATTGGGTAACTCGAAACGATGCGAGACACATTTGTTCTCTTGAATTTGTAGAGAACGCATAAAACATAATGCTATATTCACTGACTGAGCAAATCACGCGAGCATTCCAATAAGGACACACACACACACAAATATTTACTCCATTGTATGGTTGGTGATAAATGAAAATGGTGCGCTTGGGCATCCAATATGGCCACCACGATGACCATCTTGAAAATCTTATTATCGTTCTTCGTCCTAAACGAATGGTCAACTAAAAGACTTCTTATTATGTCCAGTTGAATGAACATTATGCTGATCTGAGATCTAATATGGCAGGTACGTCAACCATCTTGAGACTCTTGCTATCGCAACTTCTGCTGAATGGACAGTCGTATCAGCTTCGTGTTTTCAGTAAGAGACTTCATATGACGTATTTCGGTTCCAACTAAACATGATGACAATCCATCAGCCGATATGGTCGTAATGGCAGCCGTCTTTAAAGTTTTGTCACAACTCAACTTCAATAGAAAGTCACAGAGACGTGTGATTTTCATGAGTATACATCTGTTAATGTCCAATTGGTCTTAAATGAATCTGATGCCGATCTGACGCCTTATGTCAAATAGAGTGCCAATTAATCAAAGACAGAGACAAAGACAAAGACAATTTTGAATTTAAAGCTGCCGAAAAGAGTAGACATATATCTTCCACGCTAATGAATGTTGAAGAATATGTACAGCTGGAATATTTTTGTCCGTCTGCCACTCACAGCATGTTTAAGGTTTGCAATTTGGTCAGGAAATAAGAATATTGCAACAAAAAACTAATAAGTGGTAGTGAATATGTGTTCTAGAAACACATTTCTAGCTTCTTTTGTAATTTTTCATTGATCTTCCGGATATATATATATATATATATATATATATATATATATATATATATATATATATATATATATATATATATATATATATATATATATATCCATTTGTCATTTGAAATGTTACATATGGTGAAAGGAATTCCTAGATGGATGTTGTTATAGACTTCTCCCCATTTGTCCGGTCAGCCGATCATTCTTTACGATGTTTATGCATAGATATTCCAATTTGTTTTCACTCACAAAGGGTGGGGTTCATCGAGGAATTTCTTTCGCCATTTGTAACTTGTCAATCGATTTTTTTATATCTAATATGAATCAGTTCATCAAATGGAGCATTCTTCTGTGAAACCCTCCCATATTAACTCAGTTTTTAATTATTATCAATTTCAAGGACACCCATGACGTATGTCCCTCTTTAAACCATTATTTTTATCCATTAAAAAGGGGTGTTGAAATATTAGCAGATGCTGATAGTTTGGAATAGGGGCATGACCGGGAAGGACGCGTGTTTGATATAGTCCTATGGAAAACTGAACTACACTACATTGTTTGGGAACTATTACATTTTACTGATATTCGTCCACTTAATGACAAAATCTCGTTTTGTTTATAAAGCATCGTCAAAGGCCCCAGAAGTAGACTGTGACAGTCTAAAATCGAAAGTATGAAGACCATCTGTAGAAAATCACAGACTGTCAATCGGAACATCTTCTTCCCCTTCCTCCAAGTCGCATAATATACATCAGCTATAATTTGTTGTGTTGAGAACTATATTCTGTGGAACTTTTGTTCACATGCAATTATATTTCGGCGGAAGGAGACAAAGTCATAATCCGAACAAAGTTAGCGTTTGTTAGTTTAACATACTTGGTACACTCAATCAAACTACAAACAGATCAGATTGATTCCTACGACTACTTCCGAGTTTATTTCACTACTTGACGGAAATGCCGGAGTGATAATGCGATCGCGACTCTCGATCAAAGACCACCAGCTCTCGCACTCGCTAACACCAAGGACCCAGCTCGGAAGCACAAAGGTGCAATAAAAAGGGTTTAATCATTGCGCTGTCCTTGTGACGCTATCTTATCTTGATGGAGTCGAAAACAAAAGATATGCCAACGTTGTGTCATGTTGCATCTAGGTTTAAAGTTTGTCTATTTTTAACTTTTATAACACAACACTTACATCTAAGCTTGTATTTATTAACTGGCTGAAATATTTGCGTAACGTAGCCTTTAGTGTTGAGAAACCAAGAAAACATGGAGAAAACATATCTCGGATAGATTATCACTTACAATTACACCTGTCGTATTTGTGGCTTGAGACCGGAGTCGTAGAGATAAAACAAAAATCAAACGTTTTCTCGCTGCGTTGTAGAGGACCTTTAAATATTGCCACAACACTGTAATGTACCATATGCTAGCGATTATCGCAGTGTCATGATTTTTGAATTGAATATATCTTAATTTTACTCAACATTTGAAACCTTGATAGCATTTCCATGTTTGTAGTAATGAAGAAAATCAAAACAAAATTAACCAAATTAATTTTGAATTCAGATTTAATTGATTCAGATCAGAATTCGAATATACATATATACATATACACATTTTAGTTATATCGGTATGACGTGGGACTATTAGATCTATAAAATTAACAATGTCCGTATGAATAATATGATATTGACAATATTATGTAAATATGTTACAATGTGCCAGACGGACTGAATCAAAAAGCACAAATATTTGGCTTTCGGGCCAGACCACCGCCGATACTGAGCAAATATTTTGCCAGGGTTTCTCATCCAGGTTTAGATCCTTATTATTCAGAACAAACTACAATAGCTTACTAATGAATTCGTTGTGTCATTTGTCTCAGTTTCCAGACTGTATTGTAAAAGATTACATTAAAATTAAACCTAATAGTCCGAATGAAAACTTTTAAAATAAACAGAAAGGAAGGAAAGATTAAAAAATAAACAGAAATGAAAGAAGCAAAGAAAAGCAGAAAACGGTGAGATAAGACAGACAGATGATATTCAAATATTGCTTTTTTGCTATATATTCATTAGACTTTGTAACTAAATAAGAATATATCAAGAACCTTAAAACATATAATTATACTAACCGACAATCCCTAAGTTGTTATACTAATTGACTACTACTATAGCATAATAATCATTAATCAACTATTCTTACACCGTTATAATGATCCACTAATATAACACTGTCATACTGATCTGTTACTCTTACACTGTTATAATGATCCACTAATATAACACTGTCATACTGATCCGTTACTCTTACACTGTTATAATGATCCACTAATATAACACTGTCATACTGATCCGTTACTCTTACACTGTTATAATGATCCACTAATATAACACTGTCATACTGATCCGTTACTCTTACACTGTTATAATGATCCACTAATATAACACTGTCATACTGATCCGTTACTCTTACACTGTTATAATGATCAGCTATTATGATACAGTTATACTGATTTCCTATTGTTACAAAGTTATAATGACCCACTACCATAACATTGTTATACTGATCCACTACTCTTACACTGTTGTTGTTGTTGTTGTTGTTGTTGTTGTTGTTGTTGGGTTAAACGAGATTTGTCAGCACACTATAGACTATACATTGGCGACCAGTATTAATGGTGGAGGAAGAACCCTGGAAAACCCCAAGACAGAACCACCGACCCAGGACAAGCTACTGGCAAGGTTTCTTACATACCCACATTGTCCGAATCTGAGACTCGAACCCACGCAGACAGAGGTGAGATGGCAGTGATTCGTAACAGAGAGCGTTTAATATCACTCGGCCACTCGGGCCGCCTTACACTCTTGTAATGATTGACTTGTATAACACAGTTACATTGATCCACTATTCTTGCACTGTTATAATCGTCGACTGCTACAATATTGTTATATCTTTCAATTAATCATTCAGCTATAATAATCGAGTACTATAATACTGTTATACTGATCCACTACTCTTACACTGTTATATTAATCGATTAATTTATATAATGTTACTTGATCTACTACACTTACACTGTTATAATGATCAATTACTATACTAATGGTATACCTGATCGACTACTCTTACACTGTTATAATGATTGACTACTATAATACAGTTACACTGATCCATTTCTCTTACACTGTTATAATGATCGATTACTATACTAATGTTATATCTGATCGACTACTCTTACAGTGTTATAATAATCGACTACTATAATACTGTTATTGTGATCCATTACAGTTACACTGATATTCTGATCGAATACTGTAATACAGCTATACTGATCCACTACTCATTGACGGTTATAATGACCCACTAATATAACACTTATACTGATCCGTTACTGTTACACTGTAATAATAATCGACTAATATAGTAATGTTATACTGATCCACTACTCATTGACGGTTATAATGACCCACTAATATAACACTTATACTGATCCGTTACTGTTACACTGTAATAATGATCGACTAATATAGTAATGTTATACTGATCCACTACTCTTAGACGGTTATAATGACCCACTGTCATACTGATACAGAACGGTGGTACAAAATAACTCTTTGAATCTTTATTAATGTACAATTATTTTGTGCAAATGCATTTAAGAGTTGTCTAGTAAAATGGCATGATTGAGTATCGGTGCGATTTTTAATTATAAAAATGTGATTTATGCTAATCAGATTAATTTACCTGGAAATTTCTCTTAAACCTGTGCATATTTTATTATGTTCAAATGATGACAACTTTTATTAAAATGTCATTTAAATGGATGTGAAATTAATTTTGTTTTTGGTAATATCAATGAACCACGCAGATATGGTCAAACGCAACACGATCAATCAGTTTTGTCATTACAAGCTGTCTATTCTCAAAGTCTCGAGGCTCTCCAAAATCGACGATTATAAATCTTTCGAAACAATGTCTGCCTTAAGTGTCTATTACGGGGCTTGTCCACATTGTTATCCAAAATTTAAACTCCTTAAGCATCTTGGCTTCTTCCGCGGCTGCCATGTTTATTTTGAGTACAGTTGTTTATCTTACTGTAAGGAGGAAAGCAAGACACAAGAGGCGTATAGTACGCCGAAATAAACCGAGTGGTTGATTTATAGTCTAAAGTTTACCACAAGTTTGCCATATTTTACGTGCTGGATATCGTTAAGGGTGTAGTAACAGCGGCCATTAAAGTTCCAGATTTGACAGAGTGGTGCTTAATCGTTCGTGAGTTATTGGTGTCAGAAGTGGGATAAGTTTAGTAGGAAATTGGTCTGAGTTAATTGTCGATGATCATGAAATGAACATCTGGATTTTTCTTTGCATATCTTTAGAGGAAGTAACCTCAGAAAACAAAGTTTATATGCACGAAAATACACTATTTATATTCATGATAGTTGGAACAGTGGTTAAGAATCGATGCATCAATTAATATATATTTTTTCTTTCATGCTTGGTTAAGCGGTATATTTGCTCGTAAAATGCCGTTTAGTATTTGCATTTTTTAGTACAGACATTCCTACCAATATGCACGCTTCACAGAGCATTCAATTTGTCCAGAATGGTCCGTGTATAAGCCGCTAAAATTTTTGTAATTGACATAAAAGCAAAGAAAATACTGTTGAAGTCGACACTCACGTGCAGAACTAGAATACAAAAATTGAAGCCTGCAATGGCTGAATTCATTCCTAAAATTTGGAATTAGATCTAACGCGTTTCAGATGTTATTATAAGCGACACGTTCTTAGAATTGACATTCAAATAAACAAATAAACAAATAAATTACATGAATACAATTTGGCATCGTATCCTGACAACATTTAAATCATCGTCTATCCCCGGCTTATTTGGTGTTTTCTGGTAATTAAATGCGCAAATGCAATTTATCTCAGAAAACAGATTTTTTTTTACCGGAGACACATGATATAAGTGTATATCTTCCATGTCAGGTTCAGCTACAGGGCGTTTCACTACAAGTCACAACACACAAATAATTCTTGTATAGAAAGAGAAGACAAATGGAAGTAAAGAACTAGATAGAGATATGCTGGAGGACGCTTTTCGGCATGAGGCAAAGCGGATAATATTATTTTATCGTCCGTCTGTCTGTACGTCCGTCGATCTGTTCCCTTTTTATATTATGCACAACAACTCGAATCTCCAAACTGTGAATACGTTGTACTTGATTTAGGTATATATTTTTTGGTTGAAAGGTTGAAAATCAAAGTCACAGTTGCTGAAAGAAGAAAAATGGACCCGCATAATAATTAACGTTAGTCCCACACAAAAGACCAAAACTGAAGTTCGTGGATGGCGTTCACTTGGGGTAAGGAAGAAACATGTTTGCTAAGAGATGAAAAGATCAAAGTGCAAAGTAAATAGAACAGAAACAAAATGGCTTCCGCACAAGAACATTTCTTCTACATAGTACTCTGGAGCTAAGTATAGTGGATGATTCACAAATTGAATATTGTAGAATTCTAATGATTTGGGGGTCAGAAATATACGAAATAAGGTCACTGTACCTGAAAATAAAATGGTTTCTGTATACATTATTCGGTCTTAACCATATAGTATCACAGCTTGTGCATAGCATGTACATTTTCTTCAAAAGAAGCCTCTCAATTTCATAGTGAAAAGATCAAATTTCTGTGTTAATGCGCAGGAAAAGATACAATATTTTATGTGCAAAAATGCTTCAGTCCTTACTCATATAATCTGACTTATATTTGCAGATTTTTCTTATTGGGGATACCATAAATGAAAGGTCAAGTTCATTGTGACTCAAAGAAATATCGGTTTCGGAAGAAAACAAAAATCTTTTGTACCACAATAAGTGGCTTGACCAAATTATGTGGATGATTTGCACTTCGGGTAATAACGATTTTGGGGACTTAGAGGTCAAAGGTCACAACTTTTGCAGGTATAATAGGAATAGAATGGTACCTGCACATGAGGTTTAGTTTTAGACTGTATTCCGTGACCAAAGGTCAAGGTCACTGCTACCCGTAAGTTACCTCTAGAGTTGTCGTTCGTGGATTATTAAACAAGCCGTGGACAAATAATGCATAGTTCACGTTACTCAAGCTATTCATTATTCAATAGTCCATTACCTTAACTAAATTCCTCAACAAATATAGTTGGGTAACCTGCGATTTTCATTCATTGCCATCGTCATCATTATCGTCATCCAAACCATTACCACCATCTTCGTCGTCCTTGACATCATCGTCGTTAAAATAATTGTTATAAGTATCGCTTTGAATAGTTTTAGAACCATATGCCTACTGAGACACTCGTCATGTGATCATAAAAAGATGATTATATTGAAGAACGGGTTGTAAATCGCCTTAATGTCCAAGGCAAGAATCTTAAACAAAGGTTAAGAACTGTTGTTGCTGTTAATCGATTATAAAAAAGGTACCGGTTAAGAAAGAGGAAAGCTTTTGCGAATATTTTCGGTGACGAGCTTCTGTACATAATGGTGAATGTATGTGATGGATGCTGTCTTTGAAGTACCAGTACTTGGAATATGTTTATTAAATGCATCTGATTTGTTTAAAAAAGGTGTGAGACATAAGCTTTCCTGTAAGAGATACATTAGCATTAGAGTACAGTGTGCTGACAAACCAAACGGTACATTGAGCAGTGTTACACTGGAGTTACATGGGTACATTTAGCAGAGTTACATTGGAGTTACAGGGGTACATTTAGCAGAGTTACATTGGAGCTACATGGGTACATTTAGCAGAGTTACATTGGAGTTACGTATGTAAGTTGAGAAGAGTTACATAAAAGTTATATGGGTACAATGAGCAGAGTTATATAGCAGGTACGTGGGTTCATTGAGAACAAGTGAAGTATCGAGTTTTGAATAAAGTTGAATGCACCGAACATTATGATTGTATCACATTTAGACCAGGGAAGTCTTTGGGAATGGTCATTTCCACCTTTATTCCTAATTTCTACCATATCAGTGTTCAAACTTCAAATGGACAAGTGTTCCCATTCAAAGCAATTAACCGGATATCTTGAAACGGGTTTGAGAAAGAGACAGATGAACTTCCGATCCGTGTCAAAGAGTCGTCATGCTTCAATGGGGAAAGTTATATAAAGTAGTTCAGAGATTCTGACTCTCTAAACAAATGATTGTCTTAGGAATTATTTTAGAAACCACTGCTTATGATTGACCGAGTGAAATTAAGGTGTACACCTTGGAAGTAATGGGAATTTAAAGGGTACACCTTGGTCGAAATGCTTTAGTCCGAAATTTTCTGAGAGGGAAGGTCGGCTCCGAGACAGGGACCAGGTGTGAGAAAGACATGGTTTAGTTATGGATGCACAAATTCTAAAGTTAACAGCAATAAGGTACGCAATTTTAATTTCACGTAATATTCTATTATTTTGATTGTTTGTCGTATGCATCTTCTTAATATGACTAGGTTCCATATTATGAATCGTTCAATTTCATGGAAATGTGTTGATGCTAGAGTTGTTATGCAATTTATCTAATTCAATTTCATGGAAATGTGTTGATGCTAGAGTTTCAATGCAATTTATAATTTGATTTTACAGTTATTAGGTCATATCAGAATTGATTGCACGCGATCCAAATAATTTCCTTTGTCTGTTAAGACGATACTGAATATTGTGAGTTAAAGATAACTACCTATTATATTTGCTTTTGTAATGTTTAAATAATTTATGGCAAGGTACTATCGTGGGCAGACTCTACGCAGTGTCTGAATAGAGTGTTCTGTGTATCGTAAATGAATTAATTCTATTTACATCTTGAAAGTGGTAAATATAGCGATTTAGGGATAATTTTGTCCTTTAAAGAAACAGTTTCCCTCGGGAAAGAAAGCCTGGATAGTCCGAAGACAGAGGCCAGAAAAAGATAAATGAGGAGTGATGTCCGGAAAGGGAGAAGTGACGAGTGAAGTCCGAAATAGTGAAGTGACGAGTACAAAGTAAACTCTATGAAGTCCAAGAAGGACGGGGCAGTCGGAAAGGGAAAACTCGAGGAAATAGCAGACGTTGGAATACAGTCGAGAGGAATGTGATGTAATCAGTCGTGAACATTGCGTTCTTTTCACTACTCGTTATGATGATGAAATAAATCCAAATTAGACACTACTGTTAAATAATGTGAATATCATTTAAGTTGAATTGAAATTACCACTATTAAATCGCTTGATTATTTTTTTTTCCTTGTGTAAGGGGGCTCGTATTGCAATATGTCTTCCCAATAACCTTGCCCAGTTCACTGTTGATATTCTATCTTTGACTCACAGTGTCATAATATCAAGGGAGGTCATTCCATAGATAACGTTGCAAATCGAATTAACTTCCCCTCTTACAACGAGGGAGATGTTACAGAAGAGGGAGACGTTGCTTTGTTCTAAATGGTTGATAATTGATTGTGCGTGCTTATTTATGTGGGGGGAGACAGACATACGGACGGGCAGACAAATTGTTCATGTGCGATTCTTTCTCCCATCCTCTGCAAGTGTCAAACAGTCAGATTGATAAAAAGTCAAAATAGGTATTGCAGTTACACCTACTTTTATATTTTACACTTTTCTTACCACATGATAGTAAAACACTTTTGGAATATCACCCTTGGCCGCGACTTGGCGGCGCTGGGAGGTCGTGGTAAGGATAAAATAGTCTTTAATTTCTTTTTTGTTAATTCATCAACATTATATGTACACCTAAAGAAAGAGCCATTGAAGTTGCTTCAATTTTAAAGTAAAGTTGTCAATGGTGCAATACCGTTTCCGTCCGAAAATGGACCATTATATGTTTTCCTGTGCGGATGATGATCCAAATGTAGGCGTTGAAAGACTCGTTTCGTCTACCACTATTTAAATGAAAGAAACCAAGTTGTTTTTTTTTACTGTGTTTGTATGTTGAAAATTTCAAAGGGGCATGTCGTAACAATTTTAGAACTCCGTGATAGCCCATAGCCTTTCCATCCTATAGGACTCTCATTACGATAATTAAACCGTGCAATTAAACCGATAATTACACCGTGCAATTAAACCGATAATTAAACCGTGCAATTAAACCGATAATTAAACCGTGCAACCTTCGTGGGTTTTGTAAAAGTTGATGGCTGAAGTGTGCCTTGGCCGAATGCAGGATCTTCTGGAAAATGTCTGTGCGTTAAAAAAAATAATATTGGAGCGTTGTTTCTTTATTTCTAAATATATCTATACGTTTTCTTTTACCGTTCATATCTTCATGAAAATACTAACACTATTTAAAGTGATAGGGGAGGAGAATATTGTAAACGTGCAGAGGAAAAGAAAAAGACCAGGCTTATAACGGAATGAAAGTAATTTATCAGTGTATAAATTCTTCGAATGCAGGCAATTACTAATGTGGAGAAAACATGTAGCTGCCGGTCATTATAAGATATTGAAGATTAATTATGTCGCTTGCAGACCTCCCTTGATTTGTGTCTTTAAGAAATGAAGTTGACAGCGGTCTGGCTTCTAGTTTTGACTGGATATAAATTTAACGATAGCAATTAAAAATCGATTAGTCCAATTCAAAATGAATTCATGTATGTTAAGGAATCTATGTTGACACCACAACCCTTGACATCTTTTTAAATCCATTTTTCTCTCTCATTACACTGTTGCATGAATGTCTTTCATTCGATCTCTAATCGTTGTGGTGAATTTATTAATGCACTTTGAAGATTAAATTTCACTCAAATTGATTTTGCGTGTCTTTCCACCTGCCCCCATCCGTCCCCGTTTATCAGATATAGTGTACATCTGACAATTAGGTCTGCTATTGAAAAGTACTTTTTCCAGAACCAGTCGGATCCGCGCAGGCGCATGGCACAAAATAAATATGTCGTCTGCAGTTTTAGAACTATATGCTTCGACAGGTGTGATCTTTTACAATTTCGTCTGTATGATACTGTTGGATTTTAATACGTTCACATTTTATGGCAACGACCATTCTGGTATATATGGTTTTGGGTATGACAGGTAGACAAAAGATATGGCATTTTGTACTTGGTGCAATACAAAGGATAAGGTATAAGGTTACAGTGGCGCGCCCTCGGTTAGCTTGTATGTTTTATAGTGATTTAGTATTCAAACTAATTTGTCAGTGTATAATAGCTTCTGTCAAGCAAATTATAAGGTTTCAATATATACGAGCCAATGAATCAAAACTCTTTTGCGAGGGACAAACTATGAGGATAAATGTTAACAGATTGTGAAGAATTTGATTTAATGCACCGCGTTCGGTACGAAATATTTACAAATTTACGACAGTTTAATGGTATAAAGTTTCATCTCGAACAGATGCAAGGGACTTAGATACCTGAACACTGCAAAAGAGATTTGCCGCGGAATCATTAGTACAGATATAATACGTTTGTTTAACAAAGAAAGAAAGGCATAGCATATTTTGCTGTCAAAAGGAATGCATGGGAACCAGTATTGTTGAGACAACTTACATTTCGTCTCCCATCATAGTGCATATGCTTACTATATCTTATCTAATTTTGGTAATTTTTTCAACGATACTTCTTGGAAAACTGTATATAAATATAAATTGGCAGGAACAAATATGCAAACTAGTGATTTTGATAAATATGCAAACTAGTGATTTTGATAAATATGCAAACCAGTGATTTTGATAAATATGCAAACTAGTGATTTTGATAAATATGCAAACCAGTGATTTTGATAAATATGCAAACTAGTGATTTTGAGCCCATATATCGCTCTGCGTTTGTAATGTCTACAACAAAAGTATCACACGATTACCAGAGGGAGATGCACACACTTTTTATTGCAGTTTCGTCTTGGTTTGAAATTCGCATATTAAACCTTTCGTTTTTCACTGTCCCCTAAATATGATACCATTTTGGAGGGATTTGAGAGGAAACCATGCGTTTCAGATATTATATCAGCACAGCCGTGATATTTATGACCTTTAAAACTTCCATTACCCTTTTAAAAGTGACATTTACAACTCTCGGGTTCGTGTTGATAACTTGTTCAGTTAATCCATTTTTTTACTACCAACCCATTTACTTAGTTTCGTTAGGTTTATACGAAATGAGCAGACATCGAATCATCGATTTGTAGCTATGTTGATCATAGATTATAAAAGCTTATGGAAGAGTTTCTTTTCCGTCGTCCGTCCTCTGTCCATCCGTTATCACAAGTTTGGTATTATGATTCTTCCTAAACTACTTGGAATATTAGCGTGAATTTAGACACACACACACACACACACACACACACACACACACACACACACACACACACACACACACACTAATCCCGTGATCTAATTGGTCAAAAATGAAAACAGTGCCGCTCAGACTCCTGGTATGACCGCCATAGTGGTCATTTTCTGTATATAACAAAATGTTATCACCACTTTTCTGAATGAATGGCTATTTCAAGATGGGGTATCATAAAAAAAAAAAAACATCTGATAGCCACTGTAATCGCCACAACATACATCTTGAAAATCATATTATTGGTTTTTCTCCTCAAAGCAAATTCCTTTAGACATAGGGTTTTCATTAGTGGAACGAATATCGTATAGTGGGATCTGGATAAAAATGCAATCCTGGAAATTCTTTTAAGCCAATATAGCCTAAGTCCTTTTGAGGGAGGGGCTCTTGTTATTACTCAGGCGACGTCGTTCATGAAAATACTAATAAAATACTAATAAAATACTAATAAAATACTAACGCTCCTGCAGCTGCTATTGTGCTTGCTGTAGTAATACAGTCGGATTAAAATCAGATCCCATCTGTTGAAGATCTGACAGCAACAATTATGGGGTCGTGTTCTGAGGATCTTTCAAGTAGCCAATGGAAATGCAGCGTTCAAAAATCTGACAGCGAATCAAATCGTTCGGCACACACTGATGCTCTTCAATCATACTGCTCAGTCTCCCAAACGTGAACATATACGACCTCAGCTGACTGTTTGATAAAATTAGTGAATACGGTAATAACAATGGTCCCTCAGAATATGTTCAGAAACAGGTCGTTGTCAGGTCTTCAAGTGGGGCAGTGGACATCTGATTTTAATTACCGGTAGATAATTTAGTAAGGCTGAAATTAGACTTTTAGTAAGTTCAAAGAAATCAAAATTCTGCTATACCAGATTTCGACACCAAACTTCGGACATCAGCACTCAAACAATAACTATGTAATGCTAACGCGACCGTATGTCCAACACCTAGCGTGTGCTTTATTTTCTTGTATTGTTTTATCATTAGAGTCTGCAAGGTTGCAACATAATCTATCATAATTACATGAATACATAATTAGAAGTATTTAATGTTGACTTATTGAGTTATACTTCTTGTAGATAAACCCACGAAGCTCGTGAAATATCACCCTACGGTTTACACCCTTCGATATACTAGTACTTCAAAAAATACATTATTTATGTCATGCAAAGGAAAGGTTGTATAACCTGGCAGTTTTCTGATGCGATGTCTCTGATTGTACACATGGACACATGGAGACAATTCATAACAAACCATAATGTTTTACTCATTATGAGTGTATCATCTACATTTCCATATTTTCTTCTTTCACGATAAAAACGTTTCTAGTTTTCGAGCAATATAACCATTGTTTGAGAGAGAGAGAGAGAGAGAGAGAGAGAGAGAGAGAGAGAGAGAGAGAGAGAGAGAGAGAGAGAGAGAGAATGATTTTCGGTTACTTTTACAAATGATTGATAACTAATTGGGCTACATAGTTAAAGGTGCCAAAGAGCATGGAAAAATAAATTAGGCATATGGCCTAATAGAGCATGTGTAATGGAGCAAAGCATACTAAAATGTACCCTTTTAACCAGTGGTAAGGTCAAAAGTGAAATTTGTAAACTCTTTCACCTAAAAAGACTCGAAACTAATGGTGGATTTGATGTTTGCGATAAAGCGGCAATGCTTTCAATCGTTTTATTGTTTTCAAAACGTTATCTTTATCAACAAAATTACTGCCAAAGCGCCTGTCGCAACCAGACTTATGGCATAATGAAAAATAGATGTGATTAAAATTGCGTTACAGGATTTAAAACAGGTGCGATTAAAATTGCTTTACAAGATGAAAATAAATCTTATTTGACAAAGAGGGTTTGTACAAGACAAGAAAAAATATCAAATACTCCTTCCTACATTTTTCTTTTTCGTTATGAATCTTTGTGCTACAAAATGGTAAAACTATACAATATCCGAATAATAATAATAATAATAATAATAATAATAATAATAATCACAATAATATTGGAGGTTAAGTACTCTACAAAATGATTTGTAATTATCATGTGGACGTTATCAAAAGGTTATGCAATTCATTACGTAAGTTCGACACACACACACAGACAGACAATATAGTTTATGTTTATATCTCATATTTTGATGACAACACTAGCATAAAATCTCGCTCTTTGTGCCTTTGTAACTTAATCCGACAACTACTTTGTGACTGCTGTAGGTAGACTCCATGCGATGTATCCAGGGTTCGTCCAAGGAAAAGCTTTCGTAATTAAAAATTGTCAGGAACAGGTGTGTAAAGTACATAACAAAACGTACACCTCTTTCGGCTAAACAATATAGCTCATATTAATGGCTACCTTTTTATAAAGCAAATAATTGTGATTGTTACAAATATAAATCTATCCCCTCCTTGACGACTGCAGTTCCCAACCAGACCACCATCCCAATTCGTGACTTGACGACTGCGGATCCCAACCCGACCGCCATCCCAATTCGTGACTTGACGACTGCAGATCCCAACCCGACCGCCATCCCAATTCGTGACTTGACGACTGCAGATCCCAACCCGACCACCATCCCAATTCGTGACTTGACGACTGCAGATCCCAACCCGACCACCATCCCAATTTATGACTTGACGACTGCAGATCCCAACCAGAACACCATCCCAATTCGTGACTTGACGAAGCGGGGACTCGATCGATCGACATCTTGAAGTACCTTCTTTATACTGTTTGAATATCATGTGTACCTTTTAGCGATCTTGACCCCTACGTCTCGATAATGCCATTGTAAATACGGTCAATACACTTTACTGTATTCATGATTTTAGCTCATTAAGGTCGAATGTGCCATTTGATCGATATATATTATTAATGGTCATTAACAACTACAACTCCCTCGTGGGGATGACAATACTGTTTAACTATTGAAGCTTCTTTACGATTCTGAAACAAAATTTAATCAGTTGCTTTTGTATGTTTCAGATTTAATACATGTTAGTACATGTTAGTACATGTTTTCAGCTTTCTTTCCCACATTTTATATTGTTCTTGGCCTTCTTCATTTAAAATAAGTATATTTTGTTTGTGTTAATACTTTACCAGGAAATGTTTTATTCTCTTTGTATAATAACAGCATGTATGAAGCATAAAAGCTTAGTTATCTAAAAAGAAAAATGATTTAAATAAATAATGTAATTTTAGAAAATGACAACACACTTTAGAAGGAGAAGAAACAGTAAGAGAAGATATTCGAACGATGGTAAAACTAATTTTAATAAATCCAGACGATTGTCCTGCTATGCTCGTATTTTTATTTTTCCTATAACTACTATTTTTTCTTTGGTTATGTAATGGGGGAGTAGATTTCACATTAATAACGTAAATTGTATATCTCTTTCTTTTTTACCTAATGTTTACCCGTATCAGAGGAACCTATTTCAAATCGACGATACAATTCATCACTCAACCAACTTTAGCGTCAGAGATTCTACCTCAACAAAGGCTACCCTGGTATCCCGATATAATTAATACAACGGCCCGGTGTGACCTAGAATCTAATCCAATTTTCTTTACAACTCATTAATACAATATTTCTTTTCATTTTCAACATGGGAGAACTCCGGTCCAATTTTATCAGGAAAAATGTATTGTTTAAAAAGCATCTGATAACTTGGCAAGGTCTGACGGATTTCGTTATCTGAGTTTCTACACACAATAGTAAAACTAAGGAATAAAGATTTGGTGGTTATCGTTAAATCTAACAAAGTTTTGACTGTATAGCTGCTGTACACTTCCGTGTGTTGATGAGGATCTGGTGTATCAAAGTGAGATCATAACACGCAAAAACTAGACCCGTTGTGGGTTAAATTCTCTTCAAACCAGCTCCAGGACCGGGTCTGGTCAAGTGTTTGGGGTGGGGGTGACAATGTGGCAAATGCTAATTTGTTCAATGTGACAAACGCTAATTTGCAAAAACAGTTTCTGACAATAAAAGCTTGCTGGACGTATTGTTTACAAAACCACTCGTTATATTGTAAAAGAAATTCACTGAAATTGACTTGAACTAAAAATAATTGTTCTGAATGTAGCATGCGATGAAAAAAATCATTCAAAACGACTGAAGAATCATTCCGATTTTTTTCCAAACCTTTAATTTGCCTATGTACGCATTTAAACTTATCTTTGATGAGACAAGACACGATATTTTCATCCGAATGAAAAAGAAATCTCACGGATTTATGATCGATACTTTGCTTGTATTGGGTTTGGCTGTATCGGGTTTTTTGTCGCTTGATTTCATAAAACACTCTGATGTTGTTCAAAGTTCTATTTTGACTGTTTAAAAACCATCGGTTGTGAAAGGTTGCGTATGTAACGTTAGGAAAATGGCTAAAGATCCAACCAGTTCTTTTTTGTTTGGCTTCACTAGTAAAAAGAGCTTATGGAATGGTATTTCGTCCGTCAGTCCATTAGCACGAGTTTGCTACTTCTTCCAAACTAATTGCTGCAATACTTCACATTAAACCCATGGTCTACTTGGTCCAAAAAAGAAAATGGCGCTTCTCAGACATCCACTATAGCCGCCTTGTTATCGATACTCCTTCTGAGATGAAGACCATAAATAGCAATGATGCCGATGTGACGCCCAATATTGCCTCCAGACTTCCATCTTGTTATTCTACTCCTCCTGAATGGATGGCTATATCAACATTGGGTTTGCACTTGAATGACTTCCAATGATGTATATTCAGCTCGAAATGAAAATGGTGCTAGTCTAATGTCCACCATGGCCGCCACTGCGTATCAACATGAGGTTGTCACTAGAGGAATTACGTTTAGTTGGTCCTAAATGAAAATGGTGCCGACCTTACTTTCATTACAGCAGCCATTATGAAAATCTTGTTATCGCTACCTCTCCTGAACGGATGGTCGTATCAAAATGAGGTTTTCACTAAAATAATTCGTATGATGTTTAGCTGGTAATATATGAGAATGTACTGACGTCCATTTCAGTAGCCATATTGCAAATCTTGTTATCGTTACTCCTTCTGAACAAAAATTCATATTGACATGGAGTTTTGACCAAACTAATGCTTGTGATCTACCTGGACCCAAATGATACTGATATCTATGTGAGGTCAAGAATAGCTGCCACATTGGTCATCTTAAACATCGTGTTATCCGTACTCTTCCTGAATGTGAAGTCATATTGACATGTCGTTTCTACCAGAGGATTTCAAAAATTGCCCAATTAGTTTTAAATGGAAACAGTTCCAATCTGATGTCTACTATGGTTCCAATCTGATGTCTAATATGGTCATTAAAAAGTTATCTTGAGACTCCTGTATGGAAAGTCTCATTTTAACCAACCACAATGATAGCTATTTTGAAAATATAACTTTTTCTCTTATACTCCCAAATGGATGGGTTTATCAACATGTGGTTTTCACCATTAGACATATTATACAATATACACAGCTGAACTTAAATGAAAATGGGGTGCACGTTAATGATTTGGGTTTTAACGTAGCGTTAATAATTTTCCTGTCACATATCAACGATATGACAGTTTTAGTGATGTTTAGCACTGGGCATCATCTCACAGACATGTATCATCATGTCACACCCAGTCACATTATCTTCACACCAGGCCAATCAGTCCGAATAGCAACCTCTTTTACTGAGCGCCAAGAGAGGTATTTAATGGTACCATTTTATAAGTCATTCATTTGACTCGGTTGGGGTTCAAACCCGTGACCTCCCGCATCCAAGACGGACGCTCGAACCACTAGGCCACCGGAGCGGTCTAAAAAGAAAAAGTGGTGTTAGTCGAACATCCACTATGGTTGCCTCTAGGTGTATCTTACATGCTCTTGTTGTCACTACTTCCCTTGTGTGTTGTCACTACTTCCCTTATGTGGATTATCATTTTGTCGTAAGGATTCACCAAAAGACTTCTAATAATGTCCATTTGGCCCAAACAACAATGGTGCTAATCTCAAATCCGGGGCCCCGAGTGGCCGAGTGGTCTAAAGCGCTGTCCGTTACGGATCACTGCCTTCTCACCTCTGTCTGCGTGGGTTCGAGTCTAAGATTCGGCTAATGTAGTTATGTGAGAAAGCTTGCCAGTAGCTTCTCGTGGGTCGGTGGTTCTTTCCAGGGTTTTTCCGGTTTCTTCCTCCATCATTAATACTGGCCGCCATGTATAGCCTATATTGTGCTTAAAAATGGCGTTAAACCATTAAAAAAAAAATCTCACATCCATCTGATTAGAATATTTTCTTGTCACTCAGGGATACCAGAGATGGTTTCAACATTCAGCAGTTAAAGGTAGAAATGGTCTTATTATGAATTTATGGAACTTCCCTTTGCCCACCAAAAACGTCAGCACCTTCGAGTTGGTTTAGGTTGCTGTGTATTTTCTTGCACTTGTCCTACTTTTAATAATGTTAAATTTCTTGTTGCGCAATAAGACCTGATTTCTAGAAAGAAGACTAAGATAGAAGCTGGACTAAATGCTATATTTTACAAATTTCCCAAAAACGATTATGTACATATATACATTCGTGCGTGCGTGCGTGCGTGCGTACGTACCTACGTACGTACCTCTGCACATACATACATACATACATACATACATACATACATACATACATACATACATACATACATACATACATACATAACAGTAGTGAATATGGGGATATACGTTCCGTGCATTGTGTAGGTCTCGACATTTGAATGACTATTCAGTTCTCAATCAGTTGGTAATTATCGTGCAATCAAATTGTATTTTGCAGAACTATTTGTACAACTGAAACCTTCAAAAAAACGTATTGTGGTGGCATTCGAATGCTTTTCATGCCGGTCCTAACATATGTCCAAAATTGTGAGATTAAAATAGGAAAGGCGTGACTCATGCAGTGGTAGTAGTAATATGGGGCTACTAGTGGTTAAACATATTGGAAAATATGCAGATATCGTTGACAAGTTTGCAAAGTGTGGTTTTAGCTGGAAAGAAACAGTTTTAAATATGCCTTGGAATTTCATAGCAATTTCATGATTTGCTTCAAAGACATGAAAGACAAATACAAACTAAATAATGTTCAGAGATTACTTTAGAGATCGTATAGAGATTTTGACAACTAAATATGTTTGTGAATATTACAGATAGAGTACGTTTCCATTTATCATGGTTTAATGTATCAGAGATCTGAAATGGAATTCGATCTTATTTCTAGTTTTATAATTAAAATCATCTTGGGTAAACTAAAGCTTTAAGTTACACGAAAATATTCTTACATGTTTTTACTGCAGTTGATCGTTTTTACTGGATTCTTCACTCAGTTTATGGTGATGGTATTGAACGAAATCCGTGGATTTTTTTCTTTATCTGTCGGGTTCAGGTGACACAATTATCTATTGTACGGATTCAGATTACAACTTTGATGGAAACAGTAAGAGAGAAACCCGTTCGTAATGTTTTGCAGAAGGCATCGTCAAGAACACGTCATATGATCATCTCGTTATGGAGGACCTCTATGTGCGATGATGACTGATTTATAATGATCACTCGCTTTGCAGTTCATCAATTTGCATACGTGTAACAATATATCAAATCACATATGCCAAATAAATGAATGTTCAATTAACTCGATGTGATACGAATTTGATTTCTTGGTTTAGATTTAGTGTACTATACAAAAATTTGAATCTTTGTTTTATGTAATTCACTGCTTTAAAACAAATTGCTGTTGGATGTCAGGAATTGAGGTGTGTCCTGTCAGAATGGAATTTCGAAATATCTGATTTATTACAACTTTATTTTTCTCTTTCTTGCAGTTATTTTATGAATAAGTTAGCATATAAAGAAACTTCACGCGGAATACCTCAGCTCTTTCTGTTAAGGGAAATATATCTTGATAATAAAACAGTAATCACCACATTTTAACTACTAAAATGACATGGTTATGAAAACATTAGCTTTCCAAATGCTTATAGACTCCGCTATATTTGTTTATGAAGAATAAGTCTGGTAACAGGCATGATTATTCTCATACTTATTTAGGAGTGAAGGAATCTTCGTGGAGATCTGACAGACTCCAATATACATTAATGTTTTGTTGATTTTTGGAATTCCCAGTCAGCTTATTTTTAGTAGCCTATTTGTCATGAATAACGAAAATAATGAAAAGTTTGAAATCCGTGATTTGAGTGATGAAGCCATAAGGTGGAAATGAAGACGACCGCTTATTGGTGTCCATGGGATCTTTGCGTTAGACTGACTCTGTTTTCAATGGCAGAAAATGAAATACTGTTGATACTCTTTTATAAAACGTACATTTTTGGGGGACTCATTCGGATACACAGCCCAAACGGATTAGTATAATCTCAAGTTCTCTCCCTTACACTTTTGTTGAACATACATGTATATCCATCAGAAGTAAATTCCACACTCCGAATGTCCTGCGAGTAAAATTTATTGCAAAAACAAAACTATATATGCAGATTATGAGAATCTAATCACACTAAGAATCATGCTTTCTGAAAATTCCGAATGTAACCTGTATTGACTTGTTGATGCCACGTATCGATACGCAAAGTAATGCATGCGATATATATTTATATATCGATACGTATCATAATAAATACAATATGATACATATCGATACACATTTAAAACCAAAGGGAAACAATAACTATTCATGACCATTGAAGAATAAAAGTTAAATTTAGTCTCAAAATCCATTTTCCAACTTTTGTACCAAGTTGTGTAAAAACAACACGGCAAGCTTATCGATGCATTCTCAAATCTTTTGACCTTTAGGCTACACGTGTACTAATCTGACGTCACTGCTAAGTCAACAATAAAAGAGAGAGCGTTGTAGTTACTGACCTGTTCTATTGTCTTGCCCGAATTTAGGCCGGAAATCAGCCTTCACTGGCCGGTAATATTTGTATTAGCTAATAACGTTTAATAAGAAAATCGTTTTAAAATCGTTTTAAAATGAGACCCTTAAGCTAGTCAACTCAAAGAATCTGGATTACTTTGCTTTGTAAAAGAAAATTCGAGTCTCATCCTCGGTTATATCGATGTGGCATGTCTGCCGGGTAGTTAGATTTCGCTTTACATGTATGCGAACCTTGTCGTTTTAACTGTAGATATATAACTATTCAAAACGGTAAATACATTAGAAGACCAAACTTTGGGAAATTATAGGCTTTTCATTGTGTTAGAAGACCATGGCATGGTGCACAAAAGATTTATAGAACTGCATCAACTAGCGTCTATCATCATTACTCGGCTATTCGAAGCTCCAGCAACACGGAATATCCAGGTACTTAATTAGGAAACAGCATTATTACGTTCAAGAATTACGAGAGAGAGAGAGAGAGAGAGAGAGAGAGAGAGAGAGAGAGAGAGAGAGAGAGCATTAAGTAGCTTTATAATAAAAAGTTTCAATACTTTTGGTAAAGTAGTTTCTCGTGTGTTCTACGACAGAGACAAGAGCGGATAATTTGACGTTGTGTATAATAATAATAATAATAATGATAATAATAATAATAATAATAATAATAATAATAATAATAATAATAATAATATGAATAATATGAATAATAATAATAGTTAGTAGTATTATTTTTTTATTATTGGTATTATTGGTAGTAGTAGTAGTAGTAGTAGTTTTATTATTGTTATTATTGGTGGTGGTAGTGGTGGTGACCTTTTTCTATCAGGAATCTTCAAAATAGATGGTCCAATGGGCACCGTCTTATCAGATATCTTATTTTTTAATTATAGTACAAGTATCCGGTTGCTAATTAGCTTTGCTTAATTAAAACACATTATGAAAACGTGGCATAACTTAAGAATGGTAAATTACATTAGAATGACCATAATAATGACCAAAAGAGCAAAAATACGTTACCAATGAAGTCTGAAATATGGTAAAAAGAAATATGTGAAAAAAGAATCAGTAAATTATGGCTAAACTTTTGGGATTCGTCTTTAATTGTATACATGTGAAATGTTACCCCGTGCGAGCCTCTCTTGTCACCTGTCAATCATATTTACCTGGGTAGTTCGCCTGATCTTGGCAATGATGATTTACCCCGATAAGAAGGCCCATTATGTTTCGAATTGTTGAAGTTTTCGGTGTAGTAAGTCATTCAGGAATTACGCGCATTAAGGACTCGAGTTTGACAGATTTATTCATGTTTACAGGTCAAGCGAGGTTGAATCTGACAACAAACGAATTTTTTTTTCTTGAAGTATATGTTGAAGTAACCGAATAAATGTTCACCTTGAAATGAATTATTAATTGCACAAGTAGCAAACTTTCCAAACGATTCATATGTTCAAATGATGATGTTTGATAATTATCGAAAGTCGTCACCTCCACGTTTCCTTGGCAAACGTTAAGCCATTTATTGCTTCAAATCCTAGTGAAACTTCGGTACGAAACTATACGATATTTCATACAAAGGTAAAAAGACCAAATGAAAATAAGCAACACCTTCGTAAGTCCGCCGTCAATAAAATTAGGCTGTAATAATTTTGTGTTTACCTAATACGCTATAACCGATTCTAGTACTGCTGTTTTCTTAAGAGATTTCCTAAGTAGAAACATAAAATTGCCAGTCGGTGTTTAAGTGAGGTTATTTATAAGCGTGTGACATTAAGAACCCTGCCATAAGAGCCCCTGTGAAAAATTATTTTTTTTGGTCGCAGATATGACAGGTGTAATTGTCCGGGTTGATTTGAGGGTATACACACTATATCAGTAGTGGGAACAAAACTCGTACCATTGGAATAACCATGACTGACTAAATACAGATGTGTCGTGCGTTTAAAAGCAGTCAATACAAGTGATATATTACAAAAGAAAACAAAATACGCAGGTACATGAAATATACACCTGTTCGAGTTGGATTGTATTCCATTTGAGATGCGCCATACATGCGGTGCAGCGATCTAAGGGTAGTGTCGAATGGTAGGTACACATATTTTTGTATAGAGACAAACTGCACATCGACGCTTCTTGTATTAGTCTTGATTCAATTCGTGTCACGCAATAAATAGACTGAACCATGCCTTGACGCGAGACTTCAACCTAAACCAGTGATAATAATGCACATGTTATTACTTAATGGAGCTGTGAGGAATGGATTTAGCCGGATAATTTGGATTTTTTGTAGTGATTGATCGTTAGGGAGTGATTTGTCATGGGATATTGATTCAAGTTTATGAGGGGTAAGTCTTGCTTTTCGTTTCTTTATTGCTGATTATATGCAAACGAATTTTGCGATTAGTTTCTTTCAGTGGTCAGTTTTCTCGGGGAAAACATGAATTAAGACATAACCCCTGTACATCTGGGTGGACATGAAACGAATCAGCAGGGGCATACATAAATATATTTTCAAACAATGTATCCTGTTTCACAGTATTTATTGTTGTTGGGTTTTATCTGTGTTCGAATTGTTCTGGTGAAAGCTTTATACTTGATTTAAATAACCTTTCTTTAAACTCCGAGATATGAGACTATTATGTAAGAGGAGCTGTGTATAAATAAACGGGGAAGCATTTGTATTCATTAACTACGACATGACGACACTAATTATACCGATACATATATATATATATATATATATATATATATATATATATATATATATATATATATATATATATATATATATATATATATATATATATATCCTTTCTCGTGATTCTTTTTAAATTCGACATGCGGCATGAAGTATGCCGATACATAACCATCCTTTCTCATTATTGTTTTAATATACAACATGACGGATTGTAATGCACTAATATTTGACCATCATTTCTCGTTATCCTTTTTAACTACGACATGAGGGCATGAAATATACCGATTTATAACCATTTTTTTTCTCATTACACTACGACATGGCGGATTGAAATATACCGGTTTATAACCATCCTCTTCTATTATCCTTTATTTTAAACTAAGACATGATGGCTATAAGTATTCCGATATGTGGCCATCCTTTCTCGTGATCCTTTTTCAAATACGACCTGACGGCATGAAATATACGATATGTAACCATCCTTTCCTATTATCCTTTTTCTAAACTACGACATCACGGATTCAAATATACCGATATATGCCCATCCTTTCTTCTGATCCGTTTCATCAGGATGCATACTCTATATCGCCGGTGTAACCAGGATTATAGATTAGATAAGCGTCTACCTTGAGAAAAGATGTCTATTTTTAAAAAGGAAAGTACTTTGTGCTATTTGTTTTAAATTTACTGAATGCATGCGACATGTAGACATTAAATATTTCCTGTAAACATTCACTTATAGAAGATTTATATATATATATATATATATATATATATATATATATATATATATATATATATATAGATAGATAGATAGATAGATAGATAGATAGATAGATAGATAGATAGATAGATAACCATAGAACAATTTAGAGGCCACTGCGTTGGCCTAAGTGGTTAGAGCATCCGCCTTGGATGCAGGATATTGCGGATTCGAACCCCAGTCGAGTCACAACAAAGCCTTATAAAAATGATACTAGCAGCTGCCTCACATTAAAAGAATAGTGTTACGACTCGTCGGCCTGGGGTCATGATAATGCGACTGGGTTGAATATGATGCTACATGTCTATGGCATGATTTCCCAGTGCCTGGCGTCACTATAAATTACCACATTGCACACATCGTAGCGATATGACTGAAAATCGTTACAAATCTAAATCACACCCTCCTCATAACAATTTATAATAGTCGTGTTCTTTCTCTGCGTATTTGTCCGTTTCGTGTGTACGGTTCGGACCATCATCACATTTACTATTCAGCGGTCACAATTGTTTATAATAGTATCAATGTACAACAGTGATGTTCAACGCAATATGTCATCCATTAACAAAACAGAAGAAACTGACTAAAACTTTTATAGATTTTTCATTAAATTTCCTAATGTAAGGATGGAATATCATTTTCAGAGCTATAATATGCAGCCTACATTTTACAAATTGATAATAAAATAAAAAACGACGAAGTTTTGCACCCAAGCCGTTTGGTGCTAATTTCAACGTTAGGAATATTATCTGATTTTCCTGTTATGTCTGGAATGGTATTTCTAAGAAAATGAAATTACCTATTACGTGAAGGTAGATAAATCTATCCCCTCTAAGCTAAATCAAATATAGCATACTTCTCTATATTTAAATTATAATTTAGTCTGATTATGATTTTAATTCGCTAGTTTTTTAAATATTTTTTTTAAATTTGTTTTTTCTTGCAATAGGTAGGCGTTTATATTTGATTTTAATACTTGTTCATTAATAAAAAATAAAAATTAATTACCATCATCTTGTTACATTTGCTCACGTGACATATTTTGACGGCATAAAATTCCTTTTATACACAAGTATTTTGACGTGAACTGCTGGAAGAAACTGTACTAGGACGTAACACCAGATACAGTCTTGAAGCTTTTAAGGGAACGTGTGTGTGGGTGGGTGTGGGTGGGTGGCTAGGTGTGGGTGTGTGATTTGGATGTTTAGCTTAGCTTTAACGATTTTTCAGTCGAATAGCTACAATATCTGCAGAATGGCAGTTTATAGTGATGTCTAGCACTTGGGCATCATGCCGCATGTAGCATCACGTCGCACCCAGTCACATTATTCTTACCATTCCTAACACTAACCTCTTAATGCTGTACGTCAAGCGAGGCAGCTGTTAGTACCATTTTTATAAGCCTTTGGTATGACTCTGCTGTTGATCTAACACACGACCTCCCGCATCCGAGGCGGTTGCTCTAACCACTAAGCCATTGGGGCGGATTTTAAGGGAATAGTTTACGCAACAGCGTTTAATCGTGTTTTTAAATATTTTATACCCGTTATCTTTATCTTAAATTTTATATACATTTTTGCAAAATTCGAATATCTGTACGCTTTAAATTTTACCTTTTTCCTTTGCTCTAATACGCATTTTTTTGGAGGTTTTATCTTCATAAATTATTTGTGCAATTAAATTTTTCATTTTTCGAACATGTTCATTTATTGGCACTGCCCCCACGTGTGTGCATTGGTGCCGAAAAATACTACACATATATAGGCATGAATGCCTATTTACTTAACTACCTACCTACCACCTACCTACCTACCTACCTACCAAACTACCCAACTACAAGCCGTTTTAAGCACCCTTCAAGAGTTGATATTTATCTCTGGCTTTATCTAATGAATCTATTAACAACCTTTGATCTTTTAAAGTTAGTTTGTGCAAACTCGATTTTGTTTTACATGAGAACTCAATCATTCTGCTATTATATTGCTTTCGTGTGTCTACTAATGAATATATTTGCACAATGCAGGTTGCGTCACTGGTATTAAGACTTGAACAAAACTTCACAATAACCAGCAAAACAGCTCTCCAAAGGCAAGACAACGTAACTGTCATCGCAGTAAAACAGGCACATGTGAATGTAATCTGTATCTTCTGCAATACTTGACCTTCCAAACTAAGACTATTTGAGAACAGATAAATGCGGTTGCTGGGTATTTTTGTTACCACGTGACTATTTACCAACTTAAGTTGCAGTGACCTGAATATCTCGCTTGAATTCAAATTTTAATTCATTTTTTTTTCAGTGTTGTTTTTGGTTAAAGAATCATACACACATGAGATGTTCATTTTTTTCTTACGAAAACGGATTATTTCCCTGCGACCCAAATTTGGGCCACTGTGTGCAGATGCCTGTAAAACGTTAACTACATAGATCAAAATTAAGGATTTATGATTACAGTTTAGCAACATTTTTCGCCGGGGACAATTCAATTAAATTAAATTTTATATATATATATATATATATATATATATATATATATATATATATATATATATATATATATATATATAACCACCAATACCGAATTAAGGCCGCCCAGGACCCTAACCACTGAAAATATTACGTTGCTCCCCGCTTTAAAAATGTGCAACTTAGAAGGAAAAAAAACAAATTTAAAGCTAAAATGGTGCGAAAATACCAGTGTTGCCATCAATCAAAATCAAATTAGTTGTTCAATCAGATTGAAATGGTCATATATTATTCATTCAATTATATCGTCAACAATTAATTTGAATGTTTTCTGGTACCCTAAGCACGTTTGTAGTATGCTTAATGATTAATCTAACACTTTTTAGCCATCCATACATTCGACAACTGGGAACTCGGCGGCAATCGTCAAACGGAGGTAGAGAAATTCGACGCGTAGAGCAGGTTGATATTTACGATCTACATCTTATATTATGCGCAAAAACTGTTTAGTGCTACCTTAATGAACATTTACACAGGGTTCAGACTTACCCCTTTTCATTTTAACTTCATAATAGAAATTAATTGATATTATATTTACCCTGAACTAGCATTTTATCATAGGAAGAGTATCAACACCCCATAATCTCTCTCGTGTATGGGGAGAGTGACGTGATGTTGACTGCATCTATTTACCACTGGAACTCGAGTTACGTTTAGAGACAAGAATATGAAACTTTTAAGGTAGCACTAAACAGTTTCGTAGGATTGACAATTGGGTTCATTTTTATTATTGCAGAGAGAGAGCAATACTTTTTCTACATCTTTCTATATCGTAAATTACAGTGGTCTTCAGAATAACGTATTTAATCTTGAATTTACAAAAGAAAGATTGAAGTTCGTAGACTTTTTTACTAGTCGAATGTTAGCCTACAATGCGGATGCGCAGCTAACCGCTTTTAATTGATGTTTCATGAGTTTATGAAATTGCGATAGAGGAGAAATTATCCATTGGAATATCTCCTATAAGTTCATTTTTGATTACTTATGGGATTGCATATCACGAGTGTTTAGTTGTTTTTTTTTTGTGTTGTGTTTTTTTAATTGCAAGTTCTATAAATTCTCACTCGTCGCGGTGAGACGGATCGCGGTGAGACGGATCGGTGTGATTCTAAAGGGAATAACCATTAAAATAACCACTGAATTTTCATTCATCACAGAAAACATTTGTGTTTTGAAGTTTCATACATGGCAGAATACGTCGTTGTTATGAATTTTCATACATCGCGGAATACATTGGTGTAATTGTAACTCTATTGATTGGAAGAATAGACTTGTTGTGGATTTTCACACGTTGCAGAGACATATGTTCTTGTAACTCTAAAGGGGATAATGATTTACCTGGTTATGAGTATTTTTATTTTGATAAAGGGTTACTTCAAACATGAGGAGGTACATCCTCCACCCCAGCCTTGAATAAAAACTATTGTAGTGCTTCTTCTACCTTGAATTTTGCAAAGGTATATAATTTGGGTTCACAGAGCATTGATCAACGAAGAGAGTAAACGAACCTCAAAATGCTTTTAATTCAGACATATTTTTATTCATGGTGTTGTTTTGAGAATTTAAAAACCGGCAATGATAAGACATTGCTTAATATTTACTTCATAGCAATTAAATCTCGTGGCAGATATGTAATGAAAATCAAACTTTAAAACCATCACGATAATTTAAGAAGCATTCCGATATTGATAAAGAAGTTTCCCTACGATCACAAGTCCCGATAAATGCAAATATTGATGGACAACGTACCACACAAAGGACAACGCGCTAAATACGGAAGTTTACGCAACAGACTGTATTGTCACTTTTTTTCTTTTTGTTGGGTTGATTACCCAGCAACCAATTTACAGCACATGATAGGTTATACATGCTGGCCAGTATATTTTGTGGTAGAAGAACCTGCTGCGAATAACCGCCGACTCACGGAAGTCACTGGCATCCATTTTAAGATTCATAAGGTATTACCACAACAACGACAACGACCATCACCACCAACAATAACAACAATGACAACAAATTAACGTTTTGTACAATTTATTGACTTAATAATGAAAATAGATACATATAATAGTAATGAATTACCATTCTACTTTGCGAAACTGCATATAAACGCGTATACAAATATTCTACTGTTTAATTGCGAAAGACATAAAAAGAATCACAAAATGTTGAAATAAAAATTACGTACAGGAATTTGAAAATAAAAATGCTATTAACAGACGCAATAGAAATGCGAACGTTTCCCTGCTGTCCTTTTCGTATTTTATCAACCAGTAATAATCATTTTAAAAAATATGTCTGTGGAACACAGATACCTAGGTCAGCAAGGTTTAGTGGACGAAGCATTGCCCCAGATCAAACGGTAAACTTCCAAGTTCGAAAATATAAACCAGTGTCCTGTGTCTTTTTATATTAGGCATTATACTGAATTTAGTTTTAATCAGTGAGTTTCTTCATGCAATTGTAAATTATGTATTTAAGTCTACAGGTGTATACGAAGCGCTTATTGCTGTTTTATTGCAGCGAAATGACAATGTTTTCCCATGCGACAGAAACTCGTAAATTTTAAAAGTTAATTAAGCAGCTTTATACATTGGGCATTGATCGTCGTGTTGGACTGGTTTTGTTTAGCTTATTGAAAATTAGCCAGATTATTTCAGTCTATCAATAGGACGTGTACCAAATTATTGAATGACAGTGTGTGTGTGTGTGTGTGTGTGTGTGTGTGTGTGTGTGTGTGTGTGTGTAGAAGCTAAAGAAATGTTTATTTAAACAAGTTTAACTTTGGAAAGATTAACATATGAAAATGAAACCACTCGTATACAAAATATTACACTCAGACTTCCACGTACATTCGTCTCCGTGTTTGATTGAACAGAAGAAAACTACTTCGACGTCTCCAATTGCATAAAATCGTGAAGAAGGACAAAATGGATGGAGATTTTTTAAATTTAATTTATTTATTTATTTATTTATTTATTTATTTATTTATTTATTTATTTATTTATTTATTTATTTATTTTGTATTTTATTTATTTTTTATGCTGGGCAAATGCTAGGGAGATATTCAAGGTGAGAAATATTAATATGTTTTAGAACGAATTAATAATCCTTTAAAAACGATAATAGGATGCATAAAGGGTATCAAGTTGCCACATTCAGCATTTTTATTGTATATATTTATTGTTTAAATAAAGCAGAAATTACACCGTATAATATTTTGCAAGTAACCTGTACAAATGCTCAAATTATAAGACACATAACGCAAAATTTCAATCTTCCACATTTGCATGCCCGCGTTTGTACTCTACATTCGTGTTCCTGATTGCCTCTGCGTTCCATATGTATACCGTATGTACATTGTGTTATATCTCGGAACGGCCTTAGCAACGCGGGGCCCGATTTCGATGTTTTTGGCGGGGCTACTGGAGAGCACGTCATTTGGACATACACATTTAAACATGTATGCTATTATATTAAATATTATATTGAACTTTAAACTGCCGCATTAATATTACTTTCTCTATATAGATATACTTTTTTAAAAAGTTACTAATGCTCGGGGCCACTGTAAGCGCGGGACCCGATTGGACCAAAACTGTCCAATCATCATACGGCCGGCCCTGAATATACCTGAATCAGTTTACTACGACATTTTCAAAGCACATTTATAGGCTGAGTGTGTGTTTGAAACTGAAACCATGGCCTCTATCGAACGCATTCAGTTTCCTTTATATTGTACTAAAAAAAATCGCTAAAATTGTTGCATGGATTAGAACCTGTTTCCAATTAAAGCAACGATACTCTATCTGACGGGCTCAATTTACATTACATTTTAAAAAATACCCTAACAATGGCATTATAGATTAGGACCGTGCTGTAAAGCAAAACCAAGACATTCAATATGACCAACTCATTTTTGCGTTCTATTTTTGATATAGATTACTCTAACTTATAATTGAATTTCGCAAAGCTTGCATTTCAGCCTGTTATTGCATTGAATTATTTGCTTCGATCTGCAGTGGTGTTTCATATACCTGTCGCTACAATCAATATAGTGCATTTTTGTATTCGACATCTGTAACGGACTTTGGTCCATTATTCTACAGTTTATAAATTCATCGAACTTAACAGTTCTAAAACATAAAATGTATGGACCAACACTTGACAATGTGTTAGATGCATGTTGTAGGATGAAAAATAGTATGCAACGCACCATAACAATGGATACACAAGTGAAAGTTATGATCATGGAAAGTCTCAAACGGAATTAGAAGTCCATTTATTTCTCCTCTTGCCTTAGAGCCAAATTAAAATTCAGTAACAATGCATTAGTCAAATCTAGCGGATATGTGCGTTTTGATCCGTTCGGACAAGCACAATACCTAACAATGTGGGCACATCATACTACCTGATTTCAGGATAATGCATTATAGCATGCCAGGTGTCTATTTTTCGCTTTTTTCTTTCTTTGCAGTTACTTTATTTGTACCGCGATTGTGCTCGAATTTGATAGACCGTAGACTATTAAATAGTTGTTTTTTACCGTTGAAAGCTCTGTTTAGAACGAAAGTGGACTATCAAATAATTGTCGCATACCTTTGAACACTCTGTTTGGAAAGAAAATAGACAATTAAATAGTTGCATCGTACCTATTAAATAGTTGTCTCATACCTTTGAAAACTGTTTAAAAGGAAAATATACTATTAAGTGGTTGTTTTATACCTTTGTAAACTCTGTTTAGAACGAAAGTCGACTATTAAATATCTGTCTCATACCTTTGAAAGCTCTATTTAGAAAGACCATTGATTATAAAATAATGTCTCATAACTTTGAAAGCTCTATTTGGCTGCGTTGAAAAACAAGCTCGGTGGAAGTACCTATTGTAATCTTGAAAGTTCAGAAGCTGAAAGCTCGAAAGAAATCATGACCCTTGATTGGGAATTCATTAAAAATTGTGAGTCACAAATATGGATCGTACCCAGGATCGCATGGGTGCAAAGCGAGCACATTATTTTTTTAACATTTCAGGTGTTTCATTTCTTATCATAGACTTTGACATGCTTTACGTTAAGAAAAATGCTAAATTAGGAACATAATGGTAGTAAATAAATCAGTCGTGTCAAACTAAACATATTACGGTGTTTACATAGCCTTCACTTGACCGGAATAAACCAGTGTCCTAAAACATGTTAGCAATATATGTAGAACGTATGAAATACGGGACGTCTTGCGAGCCTTTATGCATGGAGCAACAAGACGGTTTCAGAGACTGGTATGTTCAGCAGCACAGTGCTTCAACGACCACACTAGGTCAAGATACTAATGATGATGATGATGATGATGATGATGATGATGATGATGATGATGATGATGATGATGATTTTCCGTTGCCTTTCTTCATTAGCTGATTCTTTGGTTGGAAATGTAAACTTTGACCATTTACAACTAAGATTGTCATACACAATTAATTTTCTCTTGCGAGTGTGTGCGTGTGTGTGATTTGGATTTCTAACGTAGCTTTAACTATTTTTCAATCATATCGCTACGATGTCAGCAGTGTGGCAGTTTATAGTGATGTCTACCACTGGGGCATCATGCCTCAGGAATGTAGCATGATGTCCCACCCAGTCACATTATCCTGGCACCCGATCAGTTCTAACACTAACCCTTTAATGCTGAGCGCCAAGCGAGACAGCTGTTAGTACCATTTTTATACGTCTTTGATATGACTCGGCCGGGGATCGAACCCACGCTCTAACCGTTAGGCCACCGAAGCGGTGTTTCTCTTTTGTAGTCGCCATTACACTTCTTTTATTAATCCTATCAAATATATATCGTCAAATATCACCTTTTCTGATCTGAATCTTAAAGCAAAGATTCTACTATGTTCATTTTTGTTTTGCTTTCTGCACTATACAGTTTTGTTTTGTTTTCAGATAAGTTCAGTTTTGTTTTGCTCTGTTATATTCTGTTCTGTTCTTCTGTCAGAATTTTTTAAGTAGTATTGGTTATTTTCATTGACAACACTGATAATTCAAAACATAAGTTACTTTTCAAAAAATCGTTTTAGAAAGGATGCATTTCTAGTTGACATTTTTCAGACTATTTCCTGCAAATGTTATTGAATACAGCGATTCTACTCTTCATTTTCATAAAACAAAATATTTTTTTTAAAAACAATTAAACATTTTATAAAGGGTAGTTTCAGTTAGCTGTCACAAAGTTACATTGTACTCTTAAAACTCTTATGACTGGAACACTGGCTAACATTTGTTTACTCTTTAGATCTTGTCTACAATTCGGATAAGTTTGATTAGGTTTCAAAGGATATGTACGAATGTGATATAGACACGTGATCGTGTACGCGTGTTTTTGGATGCCTCTATACATGTATTAGATTTCAAAGGATATGTACGAATGTGATATAGACACGTGATCGTGTACGCGTGTTTTTGGATGCCTCTATATATGTATTAGGTTTCAAAGGATATGTACGAATGTGATATAGACACGTGATCGTGTAAGCGTGTTTTTGGATGCCTCTATACATGTATTAGGTTTCAAAGGATATGTACGAATGTGATATAGACACGTGATCGTGTACGCGTGTTTTTGGATGCCTCTATACATGTATAGTCTTAATCTAACTCACGAGTACTTTGTACACCGCTTGCGATTTTAGGAAAGAAAAGCATCCAGATTGTGAAAAATGTTAAAATCTTAGTCGTTTCAAGTATTAATTTATAATTTTTGGTTACTAACAGTGTCATTTCGTTTCCGTTTCATATCAAAGGGAGTTTTCATTATAAACGAACCTGCTTGCCGTTCTTTTCCAGTTTCTGGAAGAGTATCTTTTATTAAAGGCGTCATATTTTCTGGATAACACTGAATTTGCAATCTGTGTTGTATGCATCCATTATTAGAAATGTCTGAACAGAATTAAAGGCGAAACACAATCGTGACGTCTGTGAAAACGAACCTTTAACTCTTATGCACATGGGTTCGATGGGAGTAACTTCCCCGGTTTTCGAAATGTACGGAATACGATAAATTACGTCATTCGCCGACGCAGATATGGCGGCCATGTTAGTAAAGAAACTGCTGTTTAGTTTCAAACGCGAAGATGCCAATTTAGAGGCCCCTAGCGACAGTTAAGAAAGGAGTTATAAACTGATGTAAATAATGACTTTGAAAGTACATCAAAGACGACACGCAGAAAGGAGAGGATTTACTCGTTAATATATAGTTTTTATAATAAAACAATACTAATGATACTAAATTAGAAACTTATTTATTTATTCTTGCTTTAGCTACTTAAGGGGAAAGTTGTTTTAACATTAGATTTTCATAAGATGAATTCTTATGGTGTGTACTTGATCCCAGATGGAATGAATATTAACCAATACGGATAACAGGATGGATATTAACCAATACGGATAACAGGATGAATATTAACCAATACGGATAACAGGATGAATAATAAACAATACGGATAACAGGATGGATATTAACCAATACGGATAACAGGATGGATATCATGGAATAATGTTGTCTTTACTCCCATGTGGATCCCCATGTGCTTTTTACCAATGACTTTTCGTAATGTCTTATTGGTCATGAATGAAAATGAAGCCAGCTGTACATCCAATATGCTAATTGTCATGTCCCACCCCCATGATCGCTATGACAGGATATTTTGACTAAAGTTCCAAATTAAAATGACGTCCATTCATCATCCAATGTGTCCAAAGAACGGCATCTAATTTAAAAACAATCTTGTTATCATAGAAGTATTTGAAAGATGGTTTCAACACTCATCAGTTGAAAGGAAGAAATCGTCTTATCATGAATTCCTAGAAATTCTTTTCGCCCATCAGATGAATCATCATTCTGTTAGGGTGGGGGGTTATTATTGTTCTAAGCATTGTTTTTTTTGTTTATTATTATTATTATTATTATTATTATTATTATTATTATTATTATTATTATTGATTCTGATTTGTTTTAGCTGCCACTGCTGTAATTGTTGTTTTTTTGTGTTGTTGTTGTTGTTGTTGTTACAAGCTGAACTATGATGATCATAATTTCTTAGGCAGGAAGAAGGGGAAAAAGAGATGGAATAAAGGAAAGAACATAAAACCCATCAATCCTTAGATATTGTACACTTTTCTTGCATTGAAAACATGTAATTACGTCATGAAAATATTGATTGGCAGTTACAACTGCATTTCTAGACAAAACAATAGTAAATTAAAATGACGACACAATATAATTTTGAGGCTGTCCCAGTGAAGAATAGTGGAAAAACATTTGAACATCTGTAAAACAAAGTCAAGGATATATGGGATATCCGATCGATATCAGCATTACTGGGCAGACGGGGCCCCGAGTGGCCGAGTGGTCTAAAGCGCTCTCCGTTACGGATCACTGCCATCTCACCTCAGCGTGGGTTCGAGTCTAAGATTCAGCTAATGTAGATATGTGAGAAAGCTTGCCAAGCAGCTTCTCGCAGGTCGGTGGTTCTTTCCGGGGGTTTTCCCTGGTTCTTCCTCCACCAATAATACTGGCCGCCATGTATAGCCTATCTTTTGCTGAAAAATGGCGTTAAACCCGACAACAACAACTGGACATAAATGGTAATATGAAATGACACAGGATGATTAACCGGAAGTTGTTCGTAACACGTGTGACTAAGTAAAGGAACCTGGGAAAAGTGGTAACGTGGCAAATGCAAAGGTATCTAGCTCGTTATAATTCGATGGAGTTGGCAAAACCAAGTATGAAGCATGTGTGCTCCCTTTCCCTGTGTTACTCCGAGACAATTTCAAACTTATTACACTCAGATCTCCACTGTCCGAAGTGAAGATCTGGCGGTGACGGCTTTAAGGTCATGTATTGGTGACGTTAGATTTAGCCAAAAATGCAATTTTCGGAAATTTGAATGTGATCGAATTGATAAGACACTGATTTTACAGTTCATACCACTTCGGCTATTTTTGCGAAACAAATGCATTCCTCAATTATATGTCCCTGTGTAATTTGTTTTGTTTTTTCAGATCGTGTATTTTATTCACCGGAAATTTCTTAGCCAAAAGAAATTGCAATCTACTTCAACCGTCTCGGTTTGGTTTACTATGATTGACCGAAAAGTTGCGAAAGAAAATTAGTTTCATGCATTCGCAACTTGTCGTTCAATCCTTGTTTCCCTAATGCGATCGGCAGCTAAAAAGATCTGTCACGAGTCTCGGACCTTCTGCGATCCCTTGCCTCAGCCAATATAGAAATTGTGTGTCATGACGATCAAAATGAAAGAGAAGAAAAGCAACACAATACTTGTTAGTTCTTATTAAACTGTCTCGCTGACTATCAAATCAAATATGTAGACCTACTACTCTCAACGGCAAATAAGCATGTGTTTCGTGCATCTTATTAGCAATATTTGTTTTAGCTAGGTGTACTTTTCGATCTGAAACAACAGGTGTCAAACAAACCTTGAGAAATCACGGCAGTGGATTATATTTACATTTCTGAGCGGGCGAAGCATCAAAAAGTGGGCCTAGTTGGTATATACTAAGACTAGTTCAAAACGTGTACTGAACTACAGATGGAAGCCTTCTTCATTAATCAACAATGCTGGTTATTTAGGGCCGATATATTGGTCCAAGTGTCTGTCTTATCGCAGGCTAGGTTGTCGTATTGTTCCAAAAGCATTTGTTTCTTTAATATTGATTTCGTGTGCATTATCTTTTTATTGTTTAATGCAAGTTAAAATCAAGTCTATCGTGGTAATAAAATATCATCACAAATTTCTATTATATTACGACATTTTAATGCTATCCTTTTGCTTAAAAGAAACTTAAACGGGGTGGGGTACAAGTATTCCTCTGCTCCGCGATGAATGTCTATGAAAATAAGAACGTAAGGAACATTTATTATGCATTTATTACCTTTGTCCATCGACGCACTCGTCCGGGGTCCTTGACCTTCAAGTAATATAAAGCTATGCACGAGTCTGATACTACAATTTGCTCCAAACCAATTAACTATAAATATCTTTTTGATTTGTTAAGATCTCAGGCACATGTTGAATATAAAAGATTCATGACCTCCAGGCCTGGTTATCTTTTATGTCAATGTCTGGTACAGAGTCTTGAATCCTTAGGTGCGTCAGATTTCAATACTATGCCACTAAAAGATACACGAGGCACTGAAATTTTCTACCACGAACATGTTTACAGTTTTCAAATATGAACTCATGGAATCGGAAAATCTTAACTAAGCGAACGAAAGGTAGGCTTGACATTTTCCACAATAAATTGTGACTGTTGTAAGAACGTTTCTACTGAAACAAATTTCGACAGGCATAATAAGTCTAAAACAAATTTGGATAATATTTGGGTAGCATGCCAATACAGTCTAAATCATTTGACTTTTGGTATAGAGTAGAATGGCTTATAGTATGATATGTAGAGTCCGTCCGTTAACACGACGTTGTTATATATTATCTGACTAAACTACTTTGACGATTGTCGTTAAAGTTTACTCAGAAACACATTCATCCCATGATCGTCTTGGTTCTAAATACAAATTTACCGTTTGTACATGATTTCAATACGGTCTCCATATAGGCTTTGCTTAAATCTCGCTAGCGCTACTACTTCATGGATGGTCATATCATCACGGTGTTTTCACGAAAGTAATTCGTAGTCTATATAGTTACGAATGAAAATAATGCCGATCTAACAGCTATTGCGGCTGTCGATGTTGAAAACTGTCTTATCACAATTCCAGCTGAATAGAAGGTCATACTAAGGTAGGGTTTCACCAAAAATACTTCGTATTATGTCTAATTGGTCCTTCAATGAAAAATGGTGCCAATTTGATGTCTAACATTGCTGCAACAGTGACGAGCTATAAAATCTTGTTATGACTACTACCAATAATAAATAAATGATCAAATTAGCAATTCATCTGACTAAACTACTTTATATACAATGGCGTTGATCCTAAATTAAATACGGATCTGATATATAGTGTGTGGCCATCTTGTTTTCGCTAATCCTCTTAAACAAAGCGTCGTTCTGACTTGGGGTTTTGTTCAGAGGAGTTATTATGGCGCCTAGTTGATGCGTAAAAAACATTGCCAAAACATATCCATCGTGTCTGTAAAGGAGTTTTGTCTCTCTTCCTGTAAAATGATGGCTATATCGATGTAAGGATTTCACCAATAGACGTCTTGTCAATTGTCATACGTTTTTGTTCCTAAATAAAATCAAAGTCAGTTATAATTCAAGATGGCTGCCAGGAATACTTTTGTTAAAATCTTGTTGTCTCTCCCTAAATGGATGATTGGTATTACATGAGGTTTTCACCGGGAGACTTCTAATCATATCTACTTTGTCCTTAATGAAAATGGTGTGATACGAATATAAGAGATGGTTTAAACACTCCGCAGTTGAAAGGAATAAATAGACTTATTTTGAATTCTTGTAAATTCTTTACGCGCAGTAGATTGTCGGTCCCTTCTAGGTACTCTTGCTTTTTAAGATATCTAAGTTTATACGGTGTAATTCATACTTCTTTATATGTCTTCCTCCTTCTTTCTTCTTTTTTAATAAATGCACTTAATTACTGGAAGCCAGTTGAAGTCGTGTGTTTTAACAACAGCCACAATATGCAAACACTTAATTGCATTTGTGGCCCACACATCAGAACTATACATACAAAAATGAGAAATGGGTATTACATTAGAATAATTGCGGTACTGGCTTTTCCATCAGTGGAAGAGAGGCAAGAAACTGCGCCAATTAGGAAAGAGAGTTGGAAAGAGAGAGACATGCGCTTGCTGACGGGAGGGGGAGATGCTTGCATTCTACTTCCCCATTGGAATGATATATGATATATTGCTAACCCGTCTATCAATAGGCGATGCAGGCAGGCAAAAAGAATTCTTACGTTTACCTAACAGCATGTGTTCATAGTGTTGAGTTTGGATTGCAGGATTACCATGTTAATCGATCATCGCCTTCAAATGTAAGTACTAAAATACAGGAGAGGATGAAGTTTTCTTCGTCTTCTTTCTAACCAGGGCTGTGATCTTTTACTGAGACACGCAGTAACGCAGCGATTTTATCTGAAAGAGTATCTTTCAATGATGTATTCCGATTCATTATATTCGTTAAATATCAAGCGAACAGCTTACAACCTACACATGCATCAAAATTTATCTTATTTTACGAATGATATGTGTCTTACATTATGCACAAAAATGTCTAAAATTCACTTTGAACAAAACTGTGACTTCTAAATTGTAACATCTGAGCCTTAGTATGAATTTTGTGTTACCCGATATTGTTTTAAGACGTGTAGACCAAATCTCTAATTTCATGTTATTAGCCAATTACACGTGAAGAATCCCAAGCAGAATGTATTTGTTTTAATACGTACTAATGGTGGTTACTAGGCAACAAAATTATTATTAAAGTATTATTTTATCTTCTTCGGGTTTTGAATTTCTTACATTGACGTTAAGGTTGTATTGATTTTATTTACGAGTGCTGTATTGAAGTCTTCAAGTTTGGAAATTTCCTTAACTGGACATACTTTGGTTCCTTTGCTATTTTTTCGTAGATGGCTTTTTTAATTAGATTCGTCATCTTTAACTTTTAACCTTTATAATTTGTACGTCATGTCATAATCCTATCATAATCAATCTTACCAGTTGCCATGGTCTCGTAAGAAATTTCATGTAAGCTGACTGACAATATTAAATCCATCTCTTTAAATATGTAGCCTAATTAGTTATCAATCGTTTGTAAAAGTAACTGAAAATATCTCTCTCTCTCTCTCTCTCTCTCTCTCTCTCTCTCTCTCTCTCTCTCTCTCTCTCTCTCTTATTTTGTCCAGATCATAGCAGTTTTTGACCCGCGTGCAAGTTAGTGACACTAAAATAAGGCGCCATGTCTTTCTGAAGCAATTTGGCTGTTTCTGTTGATTTAGTTATTGAATGCATATTTGATATTTCAATTCTACGCTGTTAAGTGGTGAATGTGTCATTCTAACGTTACTGTACATGACAAGAAAGAAAACTTAATACTCTGTTTACATCCAAGCTGAAGTGACTCTTTCAGTATGATTGACGATGCTATTTGAAACGGCATCAGTTGTATTTAAAATTATTTGGTGAATTTTCCGAATTGAATTTGTTTTAGGACAAGGTTTATTCCTTCTTTGTTGTTGATGTATTGAAATTAACTTCATAGACTACTGATTTCTTGTTCTTGTTTAATGACTAATCCATGTTCAGTTAAGTTCTAATATGGTGGACTCACGGAATCTCGCTAGGCCGTGACAAAACAAGTGTTAGCGTGACAGAACGAGACAGAGGGTGTTTTAAACCGGTGTTCGGTTTCACTGACCTTGAATTTGACTGGTTCATCAGAAACAGGAAACTGGTGTCAAGCACATAAAAAATACACGGAGTCATATCTTTTCTCGGCAGTCATTATTTTCCTCCACAATTAATAGCTCTTTATAGCATAGCTAAAACATTTCAATTCCTCATGAATGTTTTTTTATGTTAATTATGACCATTTTGTAGTTTAACCCGTTACTTTCTATACATGTGCCAAGCGTTACAAAGAGACTATATATATATATATATATATATATATATATATATATATATATATATATATATATATATATATATATATATATATATATATATATATATAGGTGTGTGTGTTGTGTGTGCGTGCGTGCGTGTGTGTGTCTTCCACAAAATTCATATGCTGTTACAGATTCATTGTAAGAAATGGGCTATATCCTCAACGATGTGTAATTACTTATATTAATTTCACTTCATCTATTGCCAGTTACTTCTTTTATATGTTGTTTTAAATTTTGCTTTTAAGCAAAAAAAGATCAAATCTACTACCTACGGTGACAGATTTTCGTTTCAAAATATTCAAAGTATAGATGTTAAAAACGTTAAATTAAATAAAAAACGTAAAAAAAGCCCGCATTTTTTCTCAATAAATAAAAAACGGAAAAACGTTGCAGTACTTTTTAGGCAACACAAAAATCAATATTTTACTTATTTACATACACATACCAGTTTTAAAGTTTCAGTGCTGCAAATATGAAAAAATGTCAAAAGTTTAAAAAAAAGTTTCTAAAAGATGTTTTCATAGTCAACTAGACCTATAAAGTATATGAAAATTGTTTAGGCATATCTTACAGTCAATTTCAGTCTATATTTCCTATTTAGTGAAAGATATTTATCCTAATCTGATGACTATAAAATACTCAAAAAACTACAAAATTTGGACTTTATAGCATGCGAACGTTCCAAAGAAAGGGACTGCAAAAGGTTAAACACAGCGTCATCTTCCAATGTATACACGCCTGGCCTACACTACCAGATATCAGCACTATGTTGTAGCATGTTTACGTAAAGTATCGTAGACTAGCATCATAGATTCATTATTGATCGATATTTGTCATCTAGAGTATGACAGATTACCGCCTGTATGGCCGATGATATAAAAAAAATATGGAAGTAACAAATATAAAAAAAAAACGCAAAAAATATATAAAACGGTAAAAAAAAACGCGTTTTTCGAAGTTAAATAAAAAACGAAAAAAGTTTTTATCATCTATGATTCAAAGTATGCTATGGAAAAGGCAGAGACGTTCCGATTGTGCATTGCTTTCAAAATCAACGGCAAGATTTTCTGGATTAATTTTTCTTCCATTTAGCAAATCTGTTAATAATTCTAAAAATCCCGTTTAGACTCATTAACTATTTTGTTGCATGTTGTAAGTCGTTTATACAAGCAGTAAACCCTTCTTCCCCTTGTATTTCATAGCCAATCATCCACTTAATGGCTCTTGTGAAGAACATTAAGAACCATTTTAGAATTGATGTAATGGCAACCCTCACTAAACACGTAAACTACCTTGCACCTGATACGAAATATTATCCGTTATATGTTTTCTCTTACGTTTTCTCGGCGACATGTGAAAAAGCTTTCCAGTAGCTTCTCGTGGGTCCTTGTTTTTTTTTTTTGAAATCATTTACTTCTAAGGTTCTTTCTTCACCAGATATACTGGCCTCCATGTATACATCGCAGTTTGCTGAATAATGATTATAAACCCAACAAAAGCGAAACCTTAGACAAAATTTTGAAATTGGATAATTGCACAGGTACAAGTATGGGAATACATCTGGATTGCAAACACATGAGTTGGTAAATCTTTAATTATTTAACACAGATGAGGTAATCATCCTCTGTTTAACACATATAACTTAATCCTCCTTTGCTTAACACAGATGAATTAATCCTTTATTCAACACATTTAAGTTTATCTTTCTTTGCTTAACACATATGAGTAATTCTCCTTTGCTTAACACATATGAGTAATTCTCCTTTGCTTAACACAGATGAGTTAATCCTCCATTGCTTAACACATGAGTTAATCCTTTATTCAACACATTTAAGTTAATCCTTCTTTTCTTAACACAAATGAGTTAATCCTCCTTTGCTTTACACATAAGAAAACTTCTTTATTTAACACAGACGAATTAATACTTCATTGTTTAATAGAGATAGGTTAAGTCTCCTTTTATTAACGCAGAAGTTATTTTTTCTTGTTGAACATATATAACTTAATCCCCTTTATTCAACACACATAACTTAATCTTTATGTGCTTAATATAGATGCTTTAACCCTTCTTTCTTAACACAGATGAGTTAATCCTCTTATTTAACACAGATGAGTTAATCCTCTTATTTAACACAGATGAGTTAATCCTCTTATTTAACCTGGGTTAATTTTCCTTGTTTATTACATATATACGTTTGTACAATATGTCCTGTCATTAAATAGAGTACTTTGAAGTAGATGACACGTGCAACAGAAATAGAAACGTTTAAGTCAGTGAAGAGTTCATCGTCTTTCCTGCCCCAAACTACCTACTTACCTATCTATCTACCAACTCACCTACCTCCGTACCTATTGACCTGTTAATGTATCCACATGTATTACTGTTCTTCTGAGAAACATTGCCTTTTAACAGCATCTACCTGTCTACGAAGCTACCGACCTATGTAGTACCTATTTTCCTGTCTACCAAGCCACCTCCCCACGTAATACCTATTTACCTGGCCGCTTATCAGTTTCTCTATTCGCCTTTTATCGTTACTTACATACCTATCATCTCCCTGCCTACCTGCCGAGCTCACTTGTTACCTACCTATCTACGCTTCTATTGATCTATTTATTTTTCTGTTTGCATGTCTGTCGGGCAACCTTTGTGTTTGCAGCATTGCAGTCCAGTTGCTTCTCAATATTTTCACTTTTGTTTCATTTTTTTTAGAACAAATCAAATTAACTAGTAATTCAAGAAATCACTGCAAAACGCTTTTTAAACATTAGGAAGATACAGTCTCTATCTGTTCTTTTCATTAACTAGAACTGTATTATAATGTTAATCTGTTTGTCCCTAACGTGTGAATGTTTGTTATGTTGCTAATTGATTTTTGACTGCGTGGTTGTTTGCTTGTTTCAGTGGTTAATTGTTTTTGTTGTTGTTGGTGTAGGGTGTAACGCCATCTTTTAGCACACAATAGGCATACGTGGCGGCCAGTATTAATGGTCTAGGATGAACCCGACCCAGGAGAAGCTACTGGAAAGCTTTCTCACATACCCACATTGGCCGAATCTGGGACTCGAACCCACGCAGACAGAGGTGAGATGGCAATGATCCGTAACTGAGAGCGCTTTAGACTACTAGGCCACTCGTGGCCCCTTCAGTGGTTGATAATGCCCTTCTTGGCGGTGTTGTCTCTCTTTGTATCTATGTCTCTCTCTCTCTCTCTCTCTCTCTCTCTCTCTCTCTCTCTCTCTCTTTTCAGATAGATAGATAGATAGATAGATAGATAGATAGATAGATAGATAGATAGATAGATAGATTTTAATCCAATATAGCCAGTGTTATTCTTGAAATCCAATAATCATCTGGTGAGTTTATCTCCTTCTTTGTCCTCCAGTAATTATTATTATCATTATTATTATTTATTATTATTATTATTATTATTATTATTATTATTATTATTATTATTATTATTATTATTATACACGATATAATCCGTAAACGTATAACTCGTCGGGGGTGGTCGTTAAGTCGGACAGTTTTGCTAATATCTTGTCAGATTTTATTACTTTCACTGACAGCAGTAATCCGACCTCCATTTAGTGTGTCAAATCATGAAACAAACTGTTTTACTCTAGACCTATAAAACTAAGGTTTGCTTTGGTTAACGTGGCATTTAATGCTTAACCAGAAACCTTTCTTCAACGTATCATGCATCTCGTCCTGAACAGACTGCTTCCCGCCTCTTTCATGTGTATCGTTTATTGGTTGATTTAGGATAAGATTATGTATGGGGTACCAAACATATGTCTTGATGTTAGCTCGCTCTAGAAAAGTCGAGAGGTCTTCTTGATAGATAATAGTGAACTCTGAATCACCGCAAACATGTGAAATTCATGTCAACTTGACCTTTAACAGATAGCCACTAAAAAAATGAATTTGTTTCTTACTAATGAAAGAACAAAATTTATTTTATGAATGCACTCAGTTATGTATGATGAAATTATACTTTTATTTTGTAACTAAGAATTGTTTTTAAGAAAAACAAAATAACGTATTTTTAAGCAGCATTGAATAACCACAATTTCCACGTCTTGCATCTTGTTGACAATGCCATATGTTAATAATACCTAGGCAGGAGGTATTCCGATTAAAGTCATTTAGCGCAATCATTATTTTATCATACTGATCTATTCGCTATATTTGTTGTATTATTCAAATATATTTTGTGTTATCGTTCAAGTTTTGGTCAACTATAAAACGTGCTTTGAAGTTCATTATGAAACATTAAAGCTCGACAAAACATTCCTATGTATAAACTTTCAGCTGCACGAATTTCTAGCATTTCAATGTTTACGCCCTAATGTCTGAAAGCTTTTTTTTTTCACCCTTAGACAACTTCTTACACCTGAATAACCTTTAAAAGAATGGAGTTTTCTCGCTATGGGAAATGCCAGCTTTTGACATAATCAGTTACCAGACAAATTTCCGACATGGGTCATCACGAACGAGGCTTTGGTACGCACTCTGTTTACCGTAGCTGGACGTTTGACGAGCCAACGAACTTTTTACAGATTTGTAATAAATAGAGGACATATCTATAGTACATTATTACAAGGACGTATTTATAATACATTATTACCATGACGTACTCATAGCACGTTATTACAAGGACGTACTTATAGCACGTTATTTTTAGGACGTATTTATCGTACATTATTGACAGGATGCTTTTATAGTGCGTTATTGCTAGGACTTGTTCATATTACATTTTTGCAAGGACGTATTTATAATACATTATTGCAAGGACGTACTCATAGCACGTTATTACAAGGACGTACTTATAGCACGTTATAGCAAGGACGTATTTATTGTACGTTATTGCAAGGATGTATTTATAATATGGTATTGCAATGACGTGTTTAAAGTACATTATTGCAAGGATTTATGTACGTACATTAATGCAACGTCATATCCATGGTGCGTTATTACATAGAGAGATTTATAGTATATTATTGCAAAGACGTATTTATAGCACGCTACTTTTAGTACGTTATTACAAGGACGTATTTATAGCACGCTACTTTTAGTACGTTATTACAAGGACGTATTTATAGCACGCTACTTTTAGTACGTTATTACAAGGACGTATTTATAGCACGCTACTTTTAGTACATTATTACAAGGACGTATTTATAGCACGCTACTTTTAGTACGTTATTACAAGGACGTATTTATAGCACGCTACTTTTAGTACGTTATTACAAGGACGTATTTATAGCACGCTACTTTTAATACGTTATTACAAGGACGTATTTATAGCACGCTACTTTTAGTACGTTATTACAAGGACGTATTTATAGCACGCTACTTTTAGTACGTTATTACAAGGACGTATTTATAGCACGCTACTTTTAGTACGTTATTACAAGGACGTATTTATAGCACGCTACTTTTAGTACGTTATTACAAGGACGTATTTATAGCACGCTACTTTTAGTACGTTATTACAAGGACGTATTTATAGCACGCTACTTTTAGTACGTTATTACAAGGACGTATTTATAGCACGCTACTTTTAGTACATTTTTGCAAGTTTTTTTATAGTACATTATTGGGAGGACAAATGTATTGTACGATATTGCAAGTGCGTATTTATTGTTCTTTACTGCAAAGACGTATTTAAAGTACGTTATTGCAATGACATATTTATTGTACGTAATTGCAATGGCGTATTTGTTATGCATTATTGTAATGGCGTATTTATTGTATGTTATTGCAATGGCTTATTTATTGTGTATTATTGCAATGGCGTATTTATCGTGCGTTATTGCAATGTCATATTTGTTCTACGCAATTGAGATGGCGTATTTATGGTACGCAATTGCAATAACGTTTTTTTTTTTTGTATGTTATTCCAATGACTTATTTATTGTGCATTATTGCAATGACTTATTTATTGTGCATTATTCCAATGACTTATTTATTGTGCATTATTGCAATGACTTATGTAATGTGCATTATTGCAATGACCTATTTATTGTGCATTATTGCAATGACTTATTTATTGTGCATTATTCCAATGACTTATTTATTGTGCATTATTGCAATGACTTATGTAATGTGCATTATTGCAATGACCTATTTATTGTGCATTACTGCAATGCCATATTTAGTTTTGATGCTTCAGATTTTTGTAAGGCAAGTATATACTGCAAAATGATATTAGATGTTTTCCCAATTAATCTAAGAGTTTATTTTCGGAATTTCGATATCCTTTCAAAATATCTACATAACATGATGATGTTGTTGTTGTAGTGTTTAACGCCATTTTTCAGAACACCATAGGCGGCCAGTGTTAATGGTGAAGGAAGAAAACGGGAAAACCATCGGAAAGAACCACCGACCCACGAGAAGCTATTGGCAAGCTTTCTCATATACCCACATTAGCCGAATCTGAGACTTGAACCCACGCAGACAGAGGCGATATGGCAGATATCTGGCGCGGAGAGTACTCGGCCACTCGGGGCCCCTCTACCGTATATGAAAACGAAAAACAACGTGTTGTTGTTGTCGTTGGTTTAACGCCATTTACATGGCGGCCAGAATACTTGATGGAGGGATAATCCGGGAAACCCTTGTAAAAACCATTTACCAATGGGAAGCTAATGTCAAGCTTCGTCAGATACCAGAAAAATGATGACACAAAACATAACACAACACAATTCATAATTTGCTGAAAGTTATTCAAGAAACGATTTTATTTAAGATATATGAAACCATTATTGTCTATGAGAAGAAACATACGTAAATTACCATAGATTCACAAATCTCCTTTCTTGATTTGTTTTCATGAATTCCTTATATTCATGATCCTTCACTAGTTTTTATTTTATGTAACATTTATCAAACGAGTTGATTATTAGTGTGTGCTTGTTCCTAAGATCATATTGTATTATGCAATGAATGAGATAATGTTCATGTCAAAATGAACACAAGTTCGAAATTAGATATATCATCGGAAGTCAAAACGTTTGCAGTTTTCCGTGACAGTGCTATGAGACGTTGTTATAGTTTGGCGACATATTCTTAACACGACTTCATGACTAAATGTGACGTCATGATCATGAAATGTGAAAGTTGTTTCGAAATTTATTCACTTTATAATTATCGTAAGAGATGGTTTGCACTGAATGACACATCGTCACTTGATTTGTGATATTTCCGTTTGTAGCATGTTCATTTTTCACGTGGCATGATCATGACGTCAATGACGTTTACATTGTGCACACTGCTAAGTGCTGTTTGTTATATGATCGACACGTCATTTATACAATTTTTAAGAAAACAGTTGTAGACATAGCTTTGATGAATGTTACGTTTTATTTTTTTTTTTTTTTTTTTATTTTTTTTTTGTGGTTTAACGCCATTTTTTCAGCACAATATATAGGCTATACATGGCGGCCAGTATTAGTGGTGGAGGAAGAAACCGGAAAAACCCCGGAAAGAACCACCGACCCACGAGAAGCTACTGGCAAGCTTTCTCACTTAACTACATTAGCCGAATCTTAGACTCGAACCCACGCAGACAGAGGTGAGATGGCAGTGGTCCGTAACGGACAGCGCTTTAGACCACTCGGCCACTCGGGGCCCCGTTACGTTTTATACTGACTTCCACTAACGTTCTTTGCAACGGTCGATCTGTCTTAAGAACAAGACTATCTGCTTTAGTTTGTTAATTATCTTGTTTTGTATAGTATTCTCAACAAGTTTTGTCCCCAACGATACGATGTAATATTTTCTGTGACGAAGTAATAATTAGTTGTTGCTAATCTTATCCACGTTGGCATATGATAAAACGATTTGTATGTGTGGATATATAAGGTAATTTCCAGAGACAGTGGCGCATTCTCGTGTAACCTCTGACCTCATCCCATACGATGCACTGCAATTCAGGAGCGAAATTAGAAGTTATGCACCTCCCGAACCAGAAAATTTCAAAACAATTTTGGTGAGCTAGCAGAAATTATGTAAATAATGTACCAGCAAAATGTCATTGTTTTACATTGGAGGAAATTTGCACAGGCACTTTAGAATGTAACAGATGCTGCAAATGCTCCAGGAATCTAAAGATGTCTCGTCGCCTTTATTTGTTCTGAGATTTGTTACTCTCTGTTACTGGATTGCTGATATCAAGTGATAGTTGGGCGTAGTATTATTTTTACACATATGAGAAAGGCATATAACACATAGTGGAGGTTCTTCTCTTTTTGGAATTCTCAGAATTGCCGAGATTTATTGAATGCTACTGAAGCACCATCCTAAGATTGGTCACCTGCGTTATTGCGCGCTCAGAAAATACAAAGGTACCACATGCAAAATGCGCTTTATAACTAACGTGACTATAACAGAAAAAAATAATACATCGTATATATCAAGAGTTTCGTTATTGATATTCGGTTATGTAAAACAACAAATCACTAAAAAGAGCAATTGTTTCAATTTTAGTTTTTTATTCTTCAAGAAAAGATGATAGTTTGACAAATATCGTCTATCATTTTCGTGTAAAATCCTCACAAATTAGTATAAACAACGATAATTCCATGACAAATCTGTACGAATAAATTTATGAAATTTCCTAAGGATAAGTAGAAAAGATGTAAAATATTCAGCAAACGCAACGAGTTAGATACATCCATGTTTTACGGTCAATACTGACAATATGATCAGAAATGTTTTTCTTTTCTTTTTCAGACGGAGTAAAGAAGCATTCAGGAAGTAGAAAGTTATTGAATGAACCGAAACAAAAGAGGTAAGGCTTATCGCACGTCTTGGTTAGAGAAAATGAAACTTTAAACTGTTTGATGTGCAGTTATATATTTCTGCACAAAACACACACACGGACTCTCTCTCTCTCTCTCTCTCTCTCTCTCTCTCTCTCTCTCTCTCTCTCTCTCTCTCTCTCTCTCTCTATATATATATATATATATATATATTTGTGTGTCTGTCTGTCTCTTTGTAAGCGAAGCTTTTTACCACTTAATCTCCTGACGCTGGTGTGTACTGAAAGCGGAGACACATGCTGTATCTAAATATATTCAAATGTAAGAAACGTTTTCAGTTAAATTTATCATTATCTGTAATCAAAAAGTGTATTCAGTCAAATCTCTGTAATAAAAAAAATGTATCCAATCAAATATATCATTTTCTGTAATCAAAAAGTGTAATCAATCAAATATATCATTGTATGTAATCAAAAAGTGTATTCAGTCAAATATGTCATTTTCTGTAATCAAAAAGTGTAATCAATCAAATATATCCTTCTATGTATCAAATATATCATTATATGCAATAAAAAGTGTATTCAGTCAAATATGTCATTTTCTGTAATCAAAAAGTGTAGTCAATCAAATATATCATTCTATGTATCAAATATATCATTATATGCAATAAAAAGTGTATTCAGTCAAATATGTCATTTTCTATAATCAAAAAGTGTAGTCAGTCAAATATTCCATTCTCTGTATTTAATAAGAGAAAGCAATCAAACATGCCATTCTCAGTTATCAAATCGTTTAATGAATCAAATATGCATTCTCTGTAATCAAAACGTTAATTCAGTCAAATGTGCCATGCCATTCTTGAATTTCGATTTTGGAACTAAATGAGTTCGAAACTCTTGTTGAGTTTTAAAGTTTATTCTCAAGTTCGAATAGCTAAAATTAAATATGATGCTTGGATTATGCCCAACCATGTACATGTTAACAGGGGAACCAACTGTAGGAAATTCCTTAAGGTTTTTACATTGTAAGTTGATATTTAAAAATGCTATCCTATATAGAATGTGTTGACAATTAACATTTCGATTAATAACAGCACAAAATTTGTTTTGTAATAACATTTGACACCTGCCACGTTATATTATGTGGTCAACAGTTTACTTGTCTGAAAACATAAAACATAAATTATAAATAGATCCGTTAATAACTTACTGCCCATAAAGCATATTACATGTAAAGTAACACGATGTTATTCACGGAACTACTTTCCAAAAGTAACACGATGTTATTCACGGAACTACTTTCCAAAAATTGTCTGGGGTAACTTTTGATGCAAGCCGTACCTTCATGAATGAAGACAAAAGCGGACTATAAAATACAAAGATAAACAATATCTGTGCACAAGATGAATTTTGTGACCTTTTGGAATAAGAAGCAAATTGTTTAAATCATTAACCAAGGCGATAATAAGAACATATGCCTTTCTAACAAAATGTGTTTAATTGTCATTTAAAATATAGTAATTAAGCAGTTATATACGTACAAAAGCAAGATATGCCGATTGTGTTACTCACATATAGCGTTTGGGAAGGATATTTATTTTAACGTAACTTTGTAATACTTGCAGTATTTACTTAAAACGTTAATAAGCGTAAATATGTTCGTTTTGATGACCGTTTAACTATCTAACGATGTATGTTATATATTAGATGAACTGAAAAGTAGGAAAGTATCTTTTGTGCAATATATATATATATATATATATATATATATATATATATATATATATATATATATATATATATATATATATATATATATATATATATATATATATAGTTAAAGACAATGTGCCTGTGTTTCATATATAGTGACAAATATAACTTTAGTTACCTTTAAGAGATATGGGCAATCTCTCTCACATTTGGATTGAAGAAGTTTTGGGTAAAACGATAAACAGCCTTTTAATTTAATGTTCACTTGGTCTCTTGGTCTATTTACAACTTGATTTGTTTGTGGGAAGTAAACAAGCAAATGTTTGTAACTCTGTTTATGAAATTGTTGAAGAATGTTAAACTCAATCGATTTCCATTGTTTTCGCCAATTTCCCGATAGCTCTGCGAGGTTTGCGATCTTCATCGATAATTCCTGCAATAAAGGTTAGGATTGTTTTTTACATTGTGTGATGGTGGCTAGATTGGGATCTTGAGCTCGAATCTACAAATTGTGGAGTCTCCATTTTCCAAAAAACTTTGTAAAGGGCGATAAAGGTATTGCTTTGAATTTCAGGCATAGCCAGACAGTCGTGATAAAATAAAACGATTGTTTAATGTCAAAGTAAAATGACTTCGTCTCCTTTAATGTTAATCACAAAATATGGTACACGAACTTCACACAACGCATTTAAATTAGCAATGATTGTAAGGGACCGAAACAAACAAAACTTAATTGTAATTTCCAAATGCACAATATATATGCCTCTCATGATCACAGAAAATGAGAAAATATTAAAACAGTGCTCCTCCTTCTCTATGTCTCTGTCTGTCTGTCTGTCTGTCTGTCTGTCTGTCTGTCTCTCTGTCTGTCTCTCTCTCTCTCTCTCTCTCTCTCTCTCTCTCTCTCTCTCTCTCTCTCTCTCTCTCTCTCTCTCTTGAACCGCGGAAGCGGAAGGTCGTGGGTTCGATCCCCGGCCAAGTCATACCAAAGACTTTTAAAAAAATGGTACTAACAGCTGCCTCGCGTGGCGCTCAGCATTAAGAGGTTAGTGTTAGGACTGGTGGGCCTGGTGTCAGGTTAATGTGAGTGGGTGGGACATCATGCTACATGTCTGCGGCATGACGTCCCAGTGCTAGACATCACTATAAACTGCCTCACTTCAGACATCGTAGTGATATGACTGAAAAATTGTTAAAGCTATGCTAAAAGTCATAATAACACATACACATTTCCAACAAGGTCAATATGGATTCATCGTTTTTTCCGATCTTCCAGCTCTATCACAAATTTGAATATTTCCCTAAATTTAAAATTCACACTTCATTATCCCAGTATTTCTCAATGCAGGTAACTTGTAACCATGTAAGACAGAAAGTAAGGTATTTGTCAAACGTCGCTTGATACGAACGCCGTTCAATTCGCAAGCGCATGAATAAAACAAAAAAGGTACTGGATAGATCATTACAAAAATTTAGATTATTATTAAAACATTATAAAGTCCATTACTTCGAACTGAATATTTTTATTTAAAAAATTTATCAACAAGAACATAATATAAATCCATCACACGGCTGCTATTAAGAAATGTTTGTGCTGACAAATTTGATTTTTTTTTGAGACTTGGTTTGAGTCCCGCAATGATTTAGTCTTTAGGATAGTCAGCTTTTTTTCAGTTCTACTGTCGTAATGGAAATTATTGTCACGGCGTTGAGGTTTTAGCTCCATGGTCTCTTTAGTTTTTTAACCTCAGCATTACAATTTTTTGACCAATGATTTTAAAGCACCTAAAGGAACCTCAACCGACCGCGTAATGACGTAGTTAGTTTTGAAATAAACGGTTTTTAAAAAATATATTCATACTTTTTATAATTTATTTTTTGTAAATCGATATTAGATGTTTTCTCTGTTATTATTGAAGCAACTCTTAATGAGAGATATTAACACTCTGTGAGAAATTGAAAACTATAACGAATGACTTAAACGACCCAAATTGCTCGTAAACTCTGGGTATTATCAATTATCAGCTTCTTGGAAGCGATAAAACTTTAAAAGCTTACTTTGATTTCTTACAGTCTGTATGTACAATAGTTACCGTTTCCTCAATCCATACGACGATAGATGAAATATCTTTGAGATTATTGATTGCTCATACATCTAAATCAGATGCATTCATCATATCAGCGAAGTTTCCGATACAGGGTAATTTCTGTCAAGAAAAAGGACTGGGAATGCATGTTTTTCCTCAGCATAAGACGTATCTATAATAGTGATATCGTTATATCCTGCAGCCAACAAAGAAAAGCTTCAACGGAATAAGAAAATGACTGAAGAATACAACATAAAAGCACTTAGAAGCAAAAACATTTCACCATTTATCTGCAATTCGCTCGGCATGGTCAATTTCAAACGACGTTTTATCGGGGCCTGCAAGAAAATATATCTCTTAACCTGACCCCGTTATCAGAGATCCATTTAGCTTTAAACAATTCTGATATGTGCTAAATGCAATATGTACTGATGATGATTGTTTTACCTAATCCATCCAAAAACAGACCTCAGTGAATGGCTTTAAGTGGAATTTGGAGTCGTGTCGTAAAATGGAGCTTAATTGCTAATTAAAACAAATCATGCAGTTGAATGTTTTATGGTTTAAACGCAGTGACAATATTTACGTATATGTGCACTAAATTAAGCAGGAGTTTTCATTTTGTAAAGTTTGAGTAGACCGGTGTATAAATATGTGTGGCATTTTACCGGAACTAGAATTTACCTCTCTGATCATGCTCACCAGCCTCGTCATGGTTAGACCTTGTGTTACGTGCTTAGGCTCGAATAAGCAACAACACAGAAAGAGTGAAAACTAACAAGCTTGTATAACTTTAACAATGAATTTATTAAGTACAATTATTTTCATAAAATAAATAAACTTACAGTTTTAGAGAATCAAATCCAACATTAATCCAATATAGAATTCACAAAAATAATCCACTAATGGAATTGCAAGTCCTAATAAATAAATGTTCTAATAGTTCCAGGTTCGAATCCTGACGATGTAATCCAAAATGGCTGACAATGTCACGTGGTACAGTTCTTGTTTTTAATCATCCAAATGAATATCATAAACATATGTCCTTTTTCCAGATAATTCTTCTTTTCCAACGAATTGACACAAAGTCCAAAATAATTAAACTCAAACAGATAATACACAACCAATAACTTACAATAAGCCCAAAATCTACTAATGTCAGCTTCTAAAATACAGCTATATATATTGTAATTCCCTCGTAAACAAGAGGAATCATGTGATTCTGGAAGGTCATGGAAAAGAAGCTACCTTCTCCAAGTCACGTAAGAATGGAATATTCTAGAAGGAAATCATTCCCTTCCCACCCTCAATAAAAGTGTTGTCCTTGAAATTGACCAATAATTTTAGAGGCTTGTTGACAATGTCTAAAGTAAGGTCAGGATTTAGGTCAAACAAGCCAAGGTCAAAACTTGTTTAATATCTAAGTCAGCCTATTTACAGTTAAAGTGATTAAGCTGAACTTTCTAGAACAATTTCCCAATTAATGGATATTAAACCCTAAATGATAAATTTGGATTTAACAATTAAAAAAAAAATAATTTAAATCCAATAGCCGTAACACTTGTAATGTCTGGGTTTCAGTTCCGGTCTGGTTCAAGTTGTTGGCAGTTATCTTGCTTATGATAGTTATCCATAATTTTTACATTCTGTTAGCAAAATCTCGAGAAACGTCTTGGAAAAAACGTTTCATTTTAAGAATGACAAGAATACAACAACAGATTTGGTCTCTTGTTGATGAGATTATCACGTGATTATATATATTTAAGTTTCCAACAAGTCATACAAATATTGTAAACGAGTTTGAATGAACTTATGCTGCACTATTTTAATTATGGCATATTTAATTACATTCAAAATAAAAAGACTGACGAAAAATAATAGCAGCATACATTTTTTATATCCATTATCAAAAACAAATAAGTTAACATATATAGTGATTTGCAAATAGCTTGGAATGTTAAGTCCTTTTGTCGAGGTCAATGCCGTTTGGTTTCCAGAGGAAGGGACAAAATCCAAATATTTTCTTAAGCTTTAATTGATTAAGCAAATACAGACATTAGCCACGATATTTTGCATCTAGTGCTGACATCTGCCAGCAGTGACACTTTGATGAGTTATCTTTTTTTCTTCTTCTTCTCTCCCTCTCTCTCTCTCTCCCTCTCTGTCTCTGTCTCTGTCTCTCTCTCTCTCTCTCTCTCTCTCTCTCTCTCTCTCTATATATATATATATATATATATATATATATATATATATATATATATATATATATATTGAAAGGCAAATTTTCTGCCGCACCGTATTGGGGAATTCGTACAAAGTCACTATTAATTTCATCTTATCGCATGATATGCAATTCTAAAACTGCTCGCGACATTGTTGCATTACATACTGGCAGAAATATATGTTTATTTGATCGAGTACATATGCACGTAATTGTGGCGTTTGAAGGGGGAGCGATATCTAAGTCAGAAATTATTTATTTCCCATTCCGTTTTATTTTAGCCAACATTTCTTTGCTGAATACAGATGATTAAAAATATTTCCTTCTGAGATCATCTCTCTCTCTCTCTCTCTCTCTCTCTCTCTCTCTCTCTCTCTCTCTCTCTCTCTCTCTCTCTCTCTCTCTCATCATCATCATCATCATCATTATCATCATCATACTTTTTTGGTTTCTTCTCGTTTCTTTCACGCAATATGTTACGCAGATATGATTGATGGAAATTATTTCAATTTAAATTATACAATTATATATTCCTCCAATGCGGAAATAATACACTTAGCTGCTTAATTTATGAAGATGTTACGACTATTACAATCAAACGACAATGCAAGTCGCCATCATTAACAACGACAATGCGAGTCTCCATTCATTAACAACGACAATGCGAGTCTCAATTCATTAACAACGGCAATGCGAGTTTCGTTTCAGTAATAAATACATGTCGACCATCGGATTATATGCTATAAGCAAATATTTGTATTCAAATTCTTGACAATAGCTTTGACAATATATATTCCTCACAATAGTCTTGCTAGTCTATGTACTGGACAGCATTCTTGACAATGTTTATGCATGACAATAGCCTTGACAATATGTATACATAAAAATAGTCTTGACAATAAGTATATTTGACAGTATTCTTGACAATGTGTATACATGACAATAGCCTTGACAATCTGTATTCATGATAATAGTTTTGACAGTTTGTATACATGACAATGATCTTAATAATCAGTAAATATGACAGTAGTTTTGACGATCTATATACCTGATATTAATATTGACAATTGGCATATTTGACATTAATCTTGACAATATGTCTATTGTACAATATTCTCAACACTCTGTCTACATATCAATGATCTTGATATGATTTGTCGCAAAAGTTTTAACAGACTGTATACATGACAATAATATTGACAATCGCCGTACTTGCAAGCATTTTCGATAATATATATGCTTGACAGTCTTGATCATCCGTATGCCTGACAGTAGTCTTGATAATATATATATATATATATATGCTTGACAGTCTTTATCATCCGTACGCTTGACAGTAGTCTCGATAATATATATGCTTGACAGTCTTGATTATCCATATGCTTGACAGTAGTCTTGATAATATATATGCTTGACAGTCTTGATTATCCATATGCTTGACAGTAGTCTTGATAATATATATGCTTGACAGTCTTTATCATCCGTACGCTTGACAGTAGTCTTGATAATATATATGCTTGACAGTCTTGATTATCCATATGCCTGACAGTAGTCTCGATAATATATATGCTTGACAGTCTTGATTATCCATATGCTTGACAGTAGTCTTGATAATATATATGCTTGACAGTCTTGATTATCCATATGCTTGACAGTAGTCTTGATAATATATATGCTTGACAGTCTTTATCATCCGTACGCTTGACAGTAGTCTTGATAATATATATATATATATGCTTGACAGTCTTTATCATCCGTACGCTTGACAGTAGTCTTGATAATATATATATATATATATATATGCTTGACAGTCTTTATCATCCGTACGCCTGACAGTAGTCTTGATAATATATATATATATATATGCTTGACAGTCTTTATCATCCGTACGCTTGACAGTAGTCTTGATAATATATATGCTTGACAGTCTTGATTATCCATATGCTTGACAGTAGTCTTGATAATATATATGCTTGACAGTCTTTATCATCCGTACGCTTGACAGTAGTCTCGATAATATATATGCTTGACAGTCTTGATTATCCATATGCTTGACAGTAGTCTTGATAATATATATGCTTGACAGTCTTGATTATCCATATGCCTGACAGTAGTCTCGATAATATATATGCTTGACAGTCTTGATTATCCATATGCTTGACAGTAGTCTTGATAATATATATGCTTGACAGTCTTGATTATCCATATGCTTGACAGTAGTCTTGATAATATATATGCTTGACAGTCTTGATTATCCATATGCCTGACAGTAGTCTTGATAATATATATGCTTGACAGTCTTGATTATCCATATGCCTGACAGTAGTCTCGATAATATATATGCTTGACAGTCTTGATTATCCATATGCTTGACAGTAGTCTTGATAATATATATGCTTGACAGTCTTGATTATCCATATGCCTGACAGTAGTCTTGATAATATATATGCTTGACAGTCTTGATTATCCATATGCTTGACAGTAGTCTTGATAATATATATGCTTGACAGTCTTGATTATCCATATGCCTGACAGTAGTCTTGATAATATATATATATATATATATATATATATGCTTGACAGTCTTTATCATCCGTACGCCTGACAGTAGTCTTGATAATATATATATATATATATATATGCTTGACAGTCTTTATCATCCGTACGCTTGACAGTAGTCTTGATAATATATATGCTTGACAGTCTTGATAATCCGTACGCCTGACAGTAGTCTTGATAATATATATGCTTGACAGTCTTGATAATATGTATGCTTGACAGTAGTAATATCTGATACTGAAACTCTGACGCTTAATTTTCGGAAACAAAATTTTGAACCTTTCGAAAGAGCGCGTACAGATACTATTATGCAAACCTAGAGAATAACAAATACAATGAATTCAGCCATAGATTTTGTAATTTATTAACATAAACCTAGTGATGAAGGTATGTTCTGTGAGTGTAGAGTAAATCTGTGTGTGTGTGTGTGTGTGTGTGTGTGTGTGTGTGTTTATATTTTTCCCCATAGCTTTAACAATTTGAGTTACATTGCCACGATATATCCAGTGGGACAGTTTATATTGATATCTAGCACATGTGACATCATGTCCCACCCAGTTTAATTATCCTGACACTGTGTCAACTAGTCCTAACACTAAACTCTTAACGACGAGCGCCAAGCGAGGCAGCTGTTAGTACCATTTTTACAAGTCTTTGGCATGACTCGGTAGGGGCTCGAACCGACGATCTCTTGCATCCGTGTCGGACGCTCTAACCACTTCGGCGGTCGTGTAGAGTAGCAGATTTTCTATGTAACCATTTGGTTCCATGTACTTGTCTTAGTACAACATATTGGATTCACTGATCTACTACATTCAAGAAATTTAATATTTTATGTTCTTTTATTTCGCTATACTATTTTATCATGTCTGTTGATATTTTGTACAATTCTGAAGCCAGGAAGGTTTTAAATAAAGATGGCTAAATTCGACCGCTGTGCGTTCTAAAAGTGATGCAGATAGAAAACACGAAATCTTTACTTGTTTCACACAAACAAATACTGGAAATATGAATGTTAATTCCGTTTGTCCTGCACTGCGTTTGTGGATT
>JAQISU010000001.1:6200000-6242500 GCA_029339505.1 Unio delphinus | reverse complement strand
AAGTGAGATGGTTCAATCAGCAATGCCTTTAACCGTCTTACAGCTAACACAATGTAAAATCAAAAGTAAAGTAAAATGAAATTTTGCAATTCAAGGACCTATGTCATTCGTCTAGTTCTCCATTAATTTTCTTTTTTATATTATGTACTTTTTAGTGTCCATTTGAGAAAGAATGCGAGCCGGCGATTATTGTTCTGCTATCAAAAGCCATGCAAGGCCATTAAATGTGATACAAATGTGGCCGATAACAGCTTGTAACTTTTAGTATGAGCCATACAGATGATCTTGGTTCTTTTCTGTCAGTTGCCAAAATTGACACCGAAACAGGTTATCAATGTAAACATTTGAGCATCAATGTAAACATTTGAGCATTCATGCAGACTGCAGCAGTTTGCTGCAAACTAGCATCAAATGCCATGTTTGTTTTCTGTTTTCATATAAACACTTGATGTGCGATTCAACATATGTTTTGCAAGGATACAGGCGGTGACACACACGCACAGATATATATATATATATATATATATATATATATATATATATATATATATATATATATATATATATATATATATATATATATATATATAATGAAGAAAGTACAAAAACATGAGTAATCCCTAATTGTTTTGATGATAGCAGTGGGCGCACTTTCTCGTTACTTCTTAACCAAATGCGTATTAAAGAGAACTCATTAGCCTTTCCCTGTTTTGGTTTCGTCGCCATGCGACTGAATGTTAAGCACACAGGTCATTATTATTGTATTTTAGACAAGTCCACTTATTACTGAAAATTGTAGATAAACCTGAAGGAAAAAATTGTTGGTTTTTGTTTGAATGATGACGATAGATAAAACGGTGCCGGCCATAAACACCTTCTCTGTCAGTTGCCAACAGTGACACAGAAACAGGTTATCAATTTCAGCATTTTAACAGCCATGCAGTCTACTGCATTTAGTGCAGTGCGAGGTTGAGCTGTCACTTCAGTTTCAGCTTATCATTTGATATGCAGTTTTACTTCTGTTTGATAACAATAGCAGAGTATACGTGGATACAATTGTCTATTTACATCGTGGTTTGAATACACAAATCTTTTTTTTGTGTGGTTTGGGCACTGAGTCGTTAGTGATGAGATGGCGTCAGCACAGTATGGGCATCAATTATCTAGTGTTTTTCCCATCTAAGTATCCGTATATTTATATTGCAGGTAAGTCCTTATATAAATTAACGACTTTTTAATTAACTAAATTTTTTTATTAGATTTGAAATCCTTCATATGATGCTGTTCAGTCATATTTACCACTTTCAATCCAGTCAACCTTTGATGAAGTTAAATGCCAAATGAGAATGATCTAATCAGATAAACGGTTAGTTTCAAATTAAATTTACTTTAATAAGGGAGATAAGAATTGTTATTGTATAGCGTCTATTATGTCCGTTTATTATTATTATTATTTCTATTATATTTAGAATGTTTATCATTTAATTTTGCCTAAATAATATTACTTCTACTTGACGCTCAGCATAAAGAGGTTAGTGTTTGTACTGGTCGGCCTGGTGTCAGGATAATGTGACTGGGTGAGACATCATGCTACATGTCTGCGGCATGATGTCTCAGTGCTAGACATCACTATAAACTGCCTCACTGCAGACATCGTAGCGATATGACTGAAAAATTGTTAAAGCTACGTTAAAAATCCTAATCAAACAAACAAACAAACATACATACATACATACATACATACATACATACATACATACATACATACATACATACATACATATATATATATATATATATATATATATATATATATATATATATATATATATATATATATATATATATATATATAACATACATTCTCCTTGTCATGTTGTATTTAGTATTTTTTTAACTGATTTATTATTTGAGTGATTGACTTGATATACCAGGTGTTATTTGAAATCTTTCAATTATTTCATGTATCAATATCATTATCTTTTTTTAAGACAAGTTGTTATCAAATTTTTTAAATATGTATTATTGTTATCATGTTTTTTTAAATATGTACTTTTGTTATCAAGTTTTTAAATATGTATTATTGTTATCAAGCTTTTAAATATGTATTATTGTTATCAAGTTTTTAAAATATGTATTATTGTTATCAAGTTTTTTAAATATGTATTATTGTTATCAAGTTTTTTAAATATGTATTATTGTTATCAAGTTTTTTAAATATGTATTATTGTTATCAAGTTAAGTACGTTTACCTTTTAGTAAATTTTAAATCTAATGAGAGAAAAAAAATACTTGAATGATGAAGAAAAAAAAACGTCTTTCTGCCAAATTGATATTGGCACTAATTGTTTGAATTTAACTTCATATTGGCACTAATTGTTTGAATTTAACTTCATATTGGCACTAATTGATTGCATGTTACGCTGACTTCAGTGGGTTGGAATGCTCTATAGCTTGCATACAATATTTTATAGTCTGGACCCTTTCCTGAATAAATGTCACTGTTTTGTTTTATTTAACAGAATATTATCAGAAATCTGTACAAAATCTTTATTTGTACGAAGATTTCAGAACACGAGTGTTTCCTCGAGGACCAAACATTGGTGCTCGAGAAATTACAATATGTTTGGATGTTTATTTTCTCTTTTTCTTATAAATCTCATTTGAAATCGACGTTTGCTTTGTGTGTAGTGCATATTGCTGGGCAAACATCAACTGAGGATACAATGGTTCCCGATTTTTAAAAGAGAAATAATTGATTTGTAATTTTTTATATAAAGGTACATAATTGATGTATGAAACTATATCTGCAATATGCTTTCCAGTCGTGGTTTGATTTGCACGTAATGTTTTTGACAGCAAAGTCTGGAATAAAGGCTTGAGAGCCTTCTGCCATAAACAGGGCAAACATGCCTTCATCTCAGGTCATGTTGAAGCTTTATGTCATAATTAAAAAAAATTATGTTCGATGACTCCATCGCCGTTACTTCTTATGTTAGATACAAGGAAAGTTACACAATGCCAGATGGAAGGCGAAGTATATGAGATTGCGTCGGGGAGTCAAGGGGGCTCGAGTTTCCGTACAATATAACTTTTCAAGTTTCCGACTTGACGCATATCTACAATGGTGACGGTGTTCCGCGTGCTGGAGATTGCTTGACATGCTTTGTTAGAATAACTAATGTAGACTATCATGCGAAGCCATCATTATCCCGCTGAATTCCCCTGAATACTCACAACCATTCAAAAGAGCCACTAAAATGAACTTTGTATGTTTAGTACACTGAGGAATGGGATGACTTTCAGGACAAAAAAAAAAAAAACAGCATGGGATTTGACTGAATATTGTTTGTTTTAATTCTTTCCATTTTGCCATCACTACTTAGTGGACAATATTTCGGAAAAAATTACTAGAATCAAACTTGTTGCAGAACGTGGCATGGTAGCGGGTGGCAGACCGCCCTTGTTTTGAGGTTCAACGCAATTACACATGAATGGTTTATGCCAATCAAAGATTAGGCAAACGAATGTATCACGAAAAGACCTTCAAAACTCTCTTTATATTAAATCAGTATTGGTAGTTGTTGTTCTGTTTGTGATTGAGACTTGGGACTTACACACCTTTCGACAAATGGACATTCTTCAAATGGTAAACTCTCTCTCTCTCTCTCTCTCTCTCTCTCTCTCTCTCTCTCTCTCTCTCTCTCTCTCTTCAGCTGCTAGCGATATTCAAGAACTGGTGCAATAGGTATTTGTACTTGGAATTACCAAATCAACAAAGGTCACTTATTCTTTGTTGTCTTTCTCCTCCTATTTTCCGTCCAAAGTCTCGAATTATGTGATGATGATGACGATAAGAGCGCGTGCGAAATACAATTTTTAGTTTCCTTTTTAGTATCTATTATGTAAAAGAATACTTGAGGGAACTAAGTCGACCAAGTATGTTTACTGAACTCTCTTATTTCGGCATTGCATTATGTTATTAGTCTGCACACATAAGGATGGAATGCAGAAGTTGTATGGGTTTTAAATCCGTCATTCGATGGTCGTAACGTAAGACAATTAAGAGTGTATACGATATGGAATATGTCTACCTTCGTTCATCGATGGTCTACATTGTCGTCGAATCTGAGCTTGGAATCGATGCCACAGTTACAGATAAGTGCGTTGATTACAGTGTACACCGCCGATTTTGTTGAATTGTCCATACACAAACGTCACACAAATATGCATTGATCCAATGACAAACTGATGGGAACATAGATTCCGTATCCTACCTTAGAGGTAAAATCGTTTTGCAGCGGACACAATCAGGCAGATTCAAAACTTTCTTTTGGGCCTGCGATTATGACATGTTATTTTAGGGCTGTCATGATGATGTGTTGGTTTTAGGGCCACGTTTATCATGTTTTATCTTAGGGGCTGCGATTATCGTATGTTGCCCTTCGGATGTAATTATCGTGTGTTCCCTTTAGGGCTGCAATTTATCATGTGTTCCCTTTGGGGTTGCGATTATCATGCATTGTCATCAAGGCTGCGATTACCATGTGTTCCCTTTAGGGTTGCGATTATCATTTGTTGCCTCGAGGGCTGTGATTACCATGTGTTGCCTTTAGGGCTGTGATTATCATTTGTTGCCTCGAGGGCTGCGATTACCATGTGTTGCCTTTAGGGCTGTGATTATCATTTGTTGCCTCGAGGGCTGCGATTACCATGTGTTGCCTTAAGGGCTGTTATTTTCATATATTGCTTTTAGGACTGCGATTATCATGAGTTCTCTTTAAGGCTGCAGTTATGATATGTTGCTTTTATCGATGCGATTACCAAGTGTTGATCTGATTATTTTAAAGATATTCCTTTATCCTGTCAAAATGGTTTATTCATTTCATTACGCCGCATATTTTAGAGCAAGTAATATTTCTTAAATGTTTTCCTGTTAATAATTAGAATGTTAGGTCGGATGTACATGACTGAGGAGAGATACTTAAAATATATGCATGTATATACAATCACATGCCATATGTTTCTAATAATACTGATTTTAATAAACATGTTTTAGTTTAAAATGTTCTATACTGACGTATCACATTCAGTAATCGGATTACTTAGTGTACACGATTGTATTGGTTATTTATTCTTCCTCTACGCATCGCAGAAGAAAGAGTTTCTAAAAAGTGAAAGTGAACATTCTAACAACAACAGTAATAAAAAAAAACATAAAACAATAGAGAAATCCTAATGTTGGAGCGTGATTTTATTGATTAAATTTCAATCAAGCCTAGTTTATATTCAATACTACAAGAAACGGATAAGACAAACGTTTAGAGAGAGGTGTAGCCAGTCCGTTTTAATTATTAATTATTACTGATTATGTTATCAAAATATAATAAGGAATTGGGTTCGCATAAAGAAAAGTGTAGATACAAACAAGCAGGTCCCTAGTAAAGGGATTATTTTCTGATATCAGCGATTATGTATGTCAACTAAACAAAAATAGCAATAACGGTCATACAACATAATTACTGTGTCATAAACCATTCTAGCATTACCATTTATTTAAATGTAACTCGTACGATGCTGTTGGAATATTCTGCCAACACTTCTTAAAAATTAACTACCTTTGTACGAATTTCACTTCTGCGTACATATTTACTTGCCATGAAATGATAAATCTAACAAAACAAATTTAAACATAAATGCTATATTTATTTTTTATACGGTGCATGAAATTACTTTAAAAAATATCATAATTGAAATGTTCATGTATATGCAGTTTTTGAAGAATTCAAACGCTTTCTCAATTATGCCACGTTCTTCTTCGCTTCGGAAGAACCTAAATCAATACCGTATTTATAATACACATGTAATACAAGCTAACTGATGGAATATTATTATTCATTTGGATGCGAAATGCATATAAACAGTGCCGTATTAACCCATGGCAGGGCCCCTAGGCTTCGAGCTTCTTTGGGACCCTCGACATCTACCCGCGAATTTCGCGCTCTTTTAATTAATACAGACTTACCAAAAATGATTTAAAAAGGTGGAATTTAGCAGCAGTCTGATTGTTGTGGCATGGAGTAGAAATTTTTTTAATGTGGAATTTTCGATTACACAGCATTGCCATGGCATGGCTAAAGGTTTCATTGGCGCCCTGCAGCCTAGTCAGCCTTATGGATAATACGGCCCTGCATATAAAGGTCTAAAAATAAAATCAGTTGCCTCATGGTGTCATTGGAAAAGGTACTCATTTCCCATTTACTTTGCATGATAAAGCCAACATGTTAAATGTGCCGTTAAAACAAACCAAACCAAAGCAAATATAACCGTATCCGTTACATTATCCAAATGTTTCTTCAATGAAAAAAGTTCTGAGAGCCAGGTAAAGCCTATTTTAGTTTATTTTTCTCAAATTGATGGCCTGCATCTTAGACAGCTTTAACAAAAAATAAAAAAAGAATATTCATGCAATTAAATCCATAAATTTAACACCGGCTATGTATTAGAGATTTATAATGTTTTAACATGAAACGTAAACCATTTGTTAGCGTAAAAAAAGGAAAGATCAAATTACACATTTGAAAACAGTTTTGAATTTGTCCAGAACACGTGATATATGTTTCATGCGCCACTCAAGTATATGTGGAAGAGTCAATACACGTCAGAGGCGTAGCGATGGTATTTTGCGCCCGGGGACGAACTATAAAATTGGCGCCCCAGCGATCTTGTGACCGATTTATTACCCTTGTTTACTTATTATAATGTAACGTTGCAAGCCTCATTTTGGCGCCCCTGTACCTTGGCGCCCGGGGACATATGTACCCCCCTGCCCCTCCCCCCCCTTAGCTACGCCTCTGATACACGTGCTCTGTGCTGATCTTTATACGTCTCTTACTGATCAAAATAGAATGAAATAGAGAATACAAGTTGACCGTACAATCACACCAGAGTTGTTTCCCTTTCGTCCTCTAGTTTGAAAATTAAGTGTTAACAATTGGTTTAAAAAAAAACACTCACACGCCTCAATCAGAACACGAATTGCGACAAATATCACTCTGTGACGTTGATATTCCTCAAGAATAGAAATGTATAATTTATCAGTTTGAATAAATATATAATGGCTGGTTGGTTGATTGGATGGATGGATGGATGGTGGGTGGGTGGGTGGTTAGTTGGATGGATGGATGGATAGATGGATGGATGGAGGGATGCGTCCTTTCAGAATTTACGCAACTAATTAGGAAATTATTACAGGATCATTTAATGTTATATCGTGAATACAAGCAAAAATGATCCTTTGCAAATAAACGGTATCACTTTTAAAAAGAGTCACGTTATGACGACAATGATGACAAGTGTTGTGCTGTCTACAATTCATATTTTCTTCTATGTTTTTATATAGCCTCACAACCTATACTCGCTTATGATTCAGGTAAAACTGCAAACAATAACGACTCTGCTCTGGTCTGCTTTAGGATATCAGGTCTGCTTGAGCATTACCCGTAGATGCACACACACACACACACACACACACACACACACACACACACAATACATACATACATACATACATACATACATACATACATACATACATACATACATACATACATACATACATACATACATACATACATAGGGGGCCCAAAGTGGCCGAGTGGTTTAAAGCGCTCTCCGTTACGGTTCGAGTCTCCGATTCGGTCAATGTGGGTATGTGAGAAAGCTTTCCATTAGCTTCTCGTGTGTCGGTGGTTCTTTCCGGGTTCTTCCTCCACCATTAATACTGGCCGCCATGTATAGCCAGCCTGTCGTGTGCTGAAAAAGGCGTTAAACCCTACAACATACATCCATACATCCAGACAGACAGACATCCAGACAGACAGAAATACATTTATACATACATATCTGATTTTCTCTGAGAATGCAAACGATGAGTAAATAACCTTAGCCACTGAGGCTGTAGTATCTTTTTGAGAACTCTTATCTGAGAAAAATAAAATGAAATTTAAGTTAGTCAGTTTTGCCCGTCACCCCTGCCGGCCGCCCACAATAGATCGCCAGAGACTTCTTTCCTGTGCCATCCCCTCGAGCTGGCTCCAGGTGTGACGCAACTATGTGATATGCGTCTCAAGGTCACGTCGCCAGATGTTTCTTGGTCGACCTCTTCTCCGCTTGCTTTGAGGATTCCATCTCAATGCCTGTCTGGTAATGCTGGTTGTTGGCTTACATAAAGTGTAACCTTTCCAACCCACCTTCTCTTCTTGATCTCGTCCTCTACAAGAAGCTGTAAGGTTTTCTCACACATGTTGGCGTTGCTGGTGGTGTCTGGCCAGCGGATCTGGGGACTTATTCTTAAACAGCTGTTGGTTGATGAAGGTCTGAATTCTCTTTACGGTCGACTTGGTGGTTCTCATGGAGTCTGCTCCATACAGTAGGACTGACATCACGTTGGAGTTTTAGCAGTCTGATATCGATAGGCAAAGAAAATATTGGAGAAAGAAACAAAAGAATAAATTTTGAAAATAGGGAATTCGAGAGTAGAACACTGCATGGTTTCATAAAATGTCAGAAATTTTCAACATAAAGATGAGCTCTTTATATCTTTTATATCGTTTTCTTTTATTTTTATTTATTCTTTTCTAGACTTTAGGATATAATTTGCACTAATCATTCAGCAGCTAGGACGGGTTTATAAAATCTTTAATCTGCTTTCAAAGCATTTGAGTTAATCTTTAAATAAATGCTGAGGGTCTCTGAAATTTGAAGAGCTCCTTATCATCTCTCTAAAACATCAAGGTTCTCATCTATAATCGAACAGTGCAAGGATGGTAATTTTAGTCTGGTACCCTGACATATATTTGTTGGAACGCATTACGAATATTGGTCATGATACCAGGCTAAGTGTGTTTTCTTTTGTTTATATTATTGAAAGTGTATTATGTGCAAAGTTATCACAAAAAAAGACAATTTACAATTTAATAACATAAATGAAACTTGGACTGGACATACAAAATTGTGCCGCGATATTACAATGTAAGACAAGTACTCCTTTCATTGCTACAGTATTTACACCAACGTATACATTTTATGTATGATACAATTTGTTGGTTGTTGTTTTCCTTTGCTTTTGCATGTACATATGTACTGTTTATTTGGACCAGAAAGGTCGAGATTGGGTAAAAAACAGTGCCTATCAATACCTTAGCCAAGCACGTGACATAATAAAACTTGCGTAATTCTCTCTCTCTCTCTCTCTCTCTCTCTCTCTCTCTCTCTCTCTCTCTCTCTCTCTCTCTCTGTAACTTTGGAATGGATGAAAATGGAAAATAAAATAACATATAGGGAGCTATTAGAAATATAACATCAGGCACAATGAAATGTATAACGATGTGCATTGTATGTCTGCTTTTCGAATTAATAACAGAAAGGATGTACAGTTATCTTTCTTTTTTTTATACATCAGACAAAACTGGTAAAATGCATACTATGGCCAGCGTTACGTCAACTAATTAACAACGTGAGCAATTTTGATCAGAAAACAACGGTGCGAGTGATAGATTCCTTCCATCATAGATACGCTCAAATTGATTTTCAAAATGAAGAGTGTATCTTTTGCACACGACACCACTGCTGCTAAGTTTTATTGATGTAACCAAGTGCATGCAGATTCTGTATTGTCCGAGGAGAGAAACATTACACCTCAAATAATCTCACATACTAACTGTCTTAGACTCCATTAGCTGTGATGTACTTGTTCACCGTAACACTATTCATTGACAACATAATGTTTTAAATAGATCATTTCTTATCAACAAGTTAATTTTTAAAAGTTTCCACATTCTTTTCAGGGCTATATACACAAGAAAACATCGGTTTCATAATAATCATGAAGTCAGCATTACGAAATTCAAGGGGCTCGCCATGGGGACAATGTTACACATCATAAATGACCTGAGCAAAACGCAGTCCATCTTCCTTTATTGTTTTGACCCAGTGGGCATATTCACATGAAAAGATAGAAAATTTGCTTAAAACGAGGATTATATAAAATTAGAAAATTCATGAAAATAGAAAATGAAAATCCACTTGCATCTAAACTCGTCGTTTTCCAAACTGTATTGCCTTAAATCATTTTTTTAGGATTCAAGTTTGTTCAAATTGAGTTAATTTTCAGTAAAATCAAGAAGTTTAAACGCAACCTATTCTTAAAATAAATGTAAATATAATGAATGTATATAAGTATTGTGTGTGCGTGCATATGTATGTATGTATGTATGTATGTATGTATGTATGTATGTATGCGTGTATGCGTATGTATGTATGTATGTATGTATGTATGTATGTATGTATGTATGTATGTATGTATGTATGTATGTATGTATGTAAATAAATTCATGTAGCTCGTTAACTTATCGCATTCAGATCATATTAAAACTTTAAGCTCCTTGATTCGATTGCATCTCTAAAATCGCGTGCTTGTTTTAATTCGCAAATATAACAGTATTTTAACAGCATTAAGATCATTTAAAAATAATAATAATAATAATAATAATAATAATAATAATAATAATAATAATAATAATAATAATATTGTACTGGCAGCGACAAGTTTTTAAGTAGGTATTATTATTATTATTATTATTATTATTATTATTATTATTAATAGTTCTAGAAACAACAGGTTCAACCCATGCATATTACAATCAAAAGAACTTGATCATAACCGTCGTTACGTTGTTATTTTTGACAAATTACAATGAACATGTGCCAGCTGATAAGATAGTATTTAATTTCATATTACCTTACCCGTTTGGTGATAGTTCTGACATAATGTTTTTTTTTTACTGCCATGACGTGTCAAAACGATCAAATCTCAGCTAAAAACAGTTAACGCATTTTTCAAGTTGCCCTTTTCCTTCCATGATGTTTGAAGTATCGACTTTTATCTTTAAAAATTACCATAAGACATTCCAAAATTGTATTATATGCAATAATTAGAAATTATGAAAAATTAGTTCCTTTTGTTGCGGTCATGTTCCTCGAGCAGATGTCAGTTTGAAATACTCTTATCTTCCCTGATGATCAAAATTTGACCCTGAGTTTGGAAGGGTTACTTAAATTTACGCCGTTCCTTTTAAACATTTTCCCCATATCTGGCCTTCCGTATGACACTTGTTTCATCTGTTAAATTTAGCTCGTCAGGTTTGACACTCATTCAATATTTTTTGCCATCTTTTGACATCTTGTTTGTTTTCATAAAAAAAATTATCGTTTACCTTAAAGCGCTGTATTAGCTATTGTGTACGCCTTCAATCTTTATCATGTGAGTCGAAATGAGTGGCAGGTAATTGCAGACCACGGAACGGTACCGTAAGCTTTTTACGATCATTTTAAACAAAGAGGTAGGAATAGACTGGTTCTTCGATTGAAAGTTTTTTTCTGGATAGATCGGGCGCTTCAGTCAATGGTATCAGACAGTCAAATTTCTATGTGTTCGCCATTAAGCGAGTTATTAGATTTAGTTTATAAATATAAAACTACTTAGTCAGCTAATCGGACTTCATTTAGAAAAGTTACATTTTTTGTTGTTTTTGATGTTTTTACATTTAAACTCAAGATATGAGTGATAACGTATTAGTTTTATTCTTTCATTTTAACAATGCCAAACGCTTGCGCAGTGAAGACCCATGCTAAAGTTGTAGGATGTGTTTCAGTCAATGCAGTTATCATTTCACTGCTATGCCCTTAAATATATCACGTTTCTCACATATCGAACATATTTTAAAGAGAGTTGGCGAGCAAGCACTTCAACAACAATAAGAACCTGACAATTTCGTCACATATCTCACTGTTATTGTTTTCATAATAAATAAGTCCGTAGAGTCAAAACTCACACGAAATCATATCTTGCCCCCCCCCCCCAAAAAAAAAACAACAACATAGAAACACATTTTCACAAAATATCAACTTTCAGATTAGTCTTTATATTTTGTGCCAGCCAAATGTCGTTTATGGGTACTAGCAAAAACAAGGAATATATTTTATTTATCTATTGCGAAAATGCATATTGTAAAAAAAATCATGTTTGCTTTACAGCTATTGTTATGAACATAATTCAACCTACATAGAATTATGTGGCAGGGTGGTGGGGGTGTAGTACCATATTTTTGTTATACATGAATTTATATTACAGATATGAATGATGATTACAAATATTGTCTATTCCATTTTTGACTAATTCTTTCTTTCTTTCTCCGTTTGTTTTTAGGGGAGGGGGGTTGTTGTTGTTTTTGTTTTGTTTTTTTGTTTTTGTTATTGTTGTTGTCTCTACGGCAGTTGAAATTCGTACTATCTGCAGTATTTACCTTCATTATGGCAATACAAGCAGATTAAGTATGGCATTCTTCTTATCATTAGAAAAACAAATGAAATGGAGAATAAGTCGTCAATCCTTCGCCAGACAATCCACACACCTGTCTGACACATTCCTTAGTTTGCTTATGTTTACCTCGCTCCAAATCGTAGACCTGGATCTAATGTCACAAGGTATGATGAAGCAATACCGTCGTATATGTAGCAATGATGATATGTAGTAGATGAAGCAATACCGTCGTATATGTAGCAATGATGATATGTAGTAGATGAAGAAATACCGTCGTATATGTAGCAATGATAATATGTAGTAGATGAAGCAATACCGTCGTATATGTGGCAATGATGATATGTAGTAGATGAAGCAATACCGTCGTATATGTAGCAATGATGATATGTAGTAGATGAAGCAATACCGTCGTATATGTAGCAATGATGGTATGTAGTAATACCGTCGTATATGTAGCAATGATGATATGTAGTAGATTGAAGCAATACCGTCGTATATGTAGCAATGATGATATGTAGTAGATGAAGCAATACCGTCGTATATGTAGCAATGATGATATGTAGTAGATGAAGCAATACCGTCGTATATGTAGCAATGATGATATGTAGTAGATGAAGCAATACCGTCGTATATGTAGAATTGATGATATGTAGTAGATGAGGCAATACCGTCGTATATGTAGCAATGACGATATGTAGTAGATGAAGCAATACCTTCGTATATGTAGCAATGATGATATGTAGTAGATGAAGCAATACCGTCGTATATGTAGCAATGATGATATGTAGTAGATGAAGCAATATGTAGCAATGATGATATGTAGTAGATGAAGCAATACCGTCGTATATGTAGCTTTCATCCTGAAGTCTGGCACATATACCCAAGTATAAGCTAAATACATCGACAGACCTGGGCCGATACGCTGTTCAAAAGTGGGTTTCGTATTATACATGGATGTATATTACTGATGGTGGGTGTAGAGTACTCGTAGATGTAGATTACTCGTGTGTGTAGAGTACTCGTAGATGTAGATTACTCGTGTGGGTAGAGATTACTCGTGTGTGTAGAGTACTCGTGTGTGTAGATTACTCGTGTATGCAGAGATTACTCGTGTGTGTAGAGTACTCGTAGATTATTCGTGTGCCCTGATTAAAAACGAAACGCTTGCCACGTACAAAATGTTCAGATGTGAAAGAGGACGAAAATAGTGCAACAGAAATATGCGTAGACCTGGAATAAGTATCTAAGTGGCATTCAAAATATTGACATTTCGCAAAAATTGTGAGAATATGTTTCTAAAGCATTATAAGCATGATACCATATGATGGCAATCGTTTTATAAAACTCGTATAATGCATTTGATGTTATGGATTATTCTTCAAAATCTGGAATTCGTACATTCCAGAAAGGGAATCACTTAAGGTGTACATGCTTTCTGTAAAAGTCACAAAGGTTATCTTGGAGCGGACCTTGGAGATTGTTGGGACTGGGGTTTTGGAAAACAATCATCCGCTTAAGTTTGAAAATATAAGATAAATGACATAAATAAATATAAGATAAATGACAAAAAAGATTCCAAAGAAGCGTTACTTTTGAACATTTATTTATACTTATTCATGGTGAAGCATTTTTAGCAGAAAGCATATATCACTACTGTTGTTGTAGTTGTTGCGACATTTTACTTCTGCGAATATCTAAGTTCGTAAAAAGCGCGGTACGTATTAATAATTACGGAGCAGTAGTTTTGTGGAGTAACCAGAAAATTTAAGACAATAATGCTACTGAATCGATGTTATTTTACCTCCTGTGGACACAATTTCTGCTTGTTAGTTGCAATTGTGTCTGCTGACCATTTTTTATCAGATTTAATAAATATCGTCTGTTGCACCCCTGCTGTGTCGTATTAAGTTGAACCCATGTGCTGATGTCAATGCGCATGCACACTGGATAAGTTTGTATTGCCAGCTTGTTAGGTTCTCAGAACATGGGAATGATTTTGTTGCAAGTATTATTTGTTCGCACGATGAAGCTGAAAGGAAGAATTACGTGCATTGGTACTTTCTTGATATGTAAGAAATGAGAAAATGAATTGAGATTTAGCCAAGTACAATGGTTAACACAAACGTTACTGAGTTTTAAAGCTATATCAAAGAATAATAATAATAATAATAATAATAATAATAATAATAGTAGTAGTAGTAGTAGTAGTAGTAGTAGTAGTAGTAGTAGTAGTAGTAGTTGTATCATTGTATTTTGTGTTTAAAATGGTCATTTAGTTACGGTTTTGTACTTTCCAAATTTATAAGTACTAAATATTTAATAATTATTAAAGTAACATTTTTGAAAACAAATGTCAAAATAAAACATAAGAAATTTGTTCTTTAAGTTTTAAAATTCGATGTTTTCAATTTCAGTAAAGTACTTCGTTCTTTCCAATATTGACTATATCTCTATAAAAGCGTCTTTTATTCATAGAACATTTAACAACCAACTGCACAGTTTCAATGTCGCTGCTTGTTCAAATTGCTCATTAGAGAGCAGTTAATCGAGCCACATTGACGTGCGCCTCAGCTCCAGTTCGGAGCACTCTGAAAACGATTTATTCAATTTGATACAAGGCATAACAAACTGTGCAGAGCATATACGTCTGACAGTGATTGACGTGTGAAAGCAGAGAACTATTAGTGCCAAACAACTTTGAAACAGACCATAACAAGTTACTGATTGATATGAGCCCTCTGACAAATTCCCATCATTACCCATAACTTTGCGGCACACTGCCGGTTATTTGCCTGTAAGTGTTTTCTTAGAATAATATTGTCAGGCATGAAATGTGAGCCGCGAAACTAATTTTACAGATCAGAGACTGAAGGGGAAAATGATGGTATGGGGTGGGATTCTTTGAAATCGGCGAATATTTGGCAACATGCCTAATGGAATAGCAGGGCCATGCCGGAATGTTACCATTTATCAACGAATGGCGGCAAAGTTAAGTTTGTTTTTCTGTTTTGACAAGTTTATTTACCTACATTGTAGAGGAAGTACACATTTCGACCATTTAAGAACACGTGCTTATCTAGCTGTGTTTTGACAAAGTTAAATAAAGATGAACCTTTCGTCTCACATCGTGGCAGCAATGCGTTTTATTCTTGGCGTATTTGTGCATATTTGCATTCCACATTTCTGTGTGATCACTGCATGTGTGTGTCTTCAGAGCGGAAACATGCTATGAATCATGTAATTAAATAAACTAAAGAAATTTAGAGCATATATGTTTGATATACATAATTCCCTTCATTTCTTTTGGCTTCAGCTTTATATACTGTAGCTCTCCTGCCGTCAGCCTGCGATCGAAGCCACATGCATTGTCGACCCAAAATTAAACAACTCATTGATCATTCATATTTATTTCAGTCATTATTGTTTGTTTTGCAAATAATACACCATAATATTTTGTTTCTTACACGTGCATATATTTCTATTCACAAGTTACATTGTTTTCTTCAATTTTCTTGATGGGATTTATATTTTGAAGCTTACAATATGGCTGTAACGATGGTTTAGAAAAAGGTCAATGAGAATTATAGACTTGAAAATTAGGAGTCGTATATCCCATGAAACATGCTCGTATTGTAAATGAAATAGAAAAAAAATAATTGTATGCTTAATCCGTCTATTATGTAGTAATGCACTGCAAGAAACTCATTTTAAATTTGAATCCTTCCCATTTTGATGAGCGATTAGTCTGGAACATAATCTGCCAACGTCAGCTAACGTAGTCATTTTATGGCTGAAGCTTATTTTAATTTTTTGCATAGTTTCTGTGGATACAAATTGCATTTGGTCATAGTTTGAAGAAGCATCATCTCCAGTTATGTTTTTTGAAACTGAGGTTTGCAATAGCTTATTTGTTGCCTGCTTGGTGAAGAAAAAAATCTATAAACATTTATCAGGTACAATGGATTACAACGCAGTTATCCGATCTCGGGTTCTTGTGAAATTAATTAAAACAAAAGATCCTAAAAATCATTCAGATATGTAAAAATGTCTGCTAATTATATATGTATGTAAAACTGTAGGAAGTCATTTTGGTCCAGATTATTTAACTGTATATTGTTAAACTACAAATCATTTTCCAATTTTTCAATTGCCTAAATACTGATATATTGACACATTGATATATTGATAATTGATAATTGATATATTGACACATTGATATATTGATAATTGATATATTGACACATTGATATATTGATAATTGATAATTGATATATTGACACATTGACCATGCATACTGGCGTATAAAGTGTAGACCAGCTGAACACTGCATAGACGCAGATGCATCATTCGCCGGCAGATCTGGGTCAGTGAAGCGTGTAAGGAGTAACAAGTAGAACAAACACATCACTAATGATCTGCTGACGCATTACGCATCGGTAGATCCGGGTCTGTATTATTTTCAGCTACACTAGAATTATATGCCTGCAATTCACCTGCATACATTCCTGTAAATTTTGTTTCATGAGTATATGTCGCGTGTTCCTTTCAATTTGTGCCCATTTAAGCCATTTACGTCGCAATCAACAACGAGATCAACATGAAGTGTATTTACCTTGCACAAGTTCACCATTTTGGCATTGCTTGAAAACTTCAGTTTCTTTCTTTCTGAAAAGGACAGTGTATTAAATCAGGCGTTGTTTTTTTTTCTTCCTCGTTTTTTCCTTCTAAAATTTACGTTAAGAAGAATATTTATTATTTTTCACTCAGGTCGATTATGAGTTGACAAGATATATAATGGAACAGATCAGGTAGATCTAAACTTACCCAACGACGAATCTTGACTTGCTAGTACCATCTTCTTGACGGTTTTTCTCGTTGTTGTTTCTGTTGTTTCATTACACAAGTCAATAATGTTGCGTTGCCCCAGTGCTAGACATTACAATTAACTGCTACACTGCATACAGCTTATTAGCGCTATGACTGAAAAATTGCTAAAACTACGTTAAAAGTCAAAATCACACACACACACACACACACACACAAAAAAAAAAAACACACACACACACTCACTCCACTCTCTCTCTCTCTCTCTCTCTCTCTCTCTCTCTCTCTCTCTCTCTCTCTCTCTCTCTTAAAACAAAACATTTCATCACAAAAGTTGTTGTTGTTGCTTTGTTTCGTGTCCAACATATTACCATAAGAAAAGTTTAGGGCAATTTACTCAAGACGTTTTTCGATGCCTGCCACTCGGGCATCACTCAGTGCATACGCTATAATATTTTAAACCCTTCTTTATACTTTAGCATGGTGCCTGGTGCCCTTTCACGGACGTATACTACTGTTTTAAAAATGTTACTATATATTTGATATATACGGTCTTCAAAACTTTCAGTATCACATAAGTGTCACGGTTCATTGTATAGACCAGCAGAGCTTATGGGAATTATGTTATCCTTCGTCTTCAAGTTTGTTTTCGCTGGTGCTCCTAAACTTCTTGGATGATTGCTTTGATACTTCACACACACACACACACACACACACACACACACACACACACCTCCCATGATCTGGTTAGCTCTGAATGGGATTGGTGCTGCAAGAACATCCGATAAGGCTGTTACATCGGCCATGTTGAAAATCTTCTTATTGCTACTCTTCTTGGATTGATAGTCATATCAACAGGGGTTTTCACTAAATGACTTCTTATGATGTCTTGCTGGCCTTAAGTAGAAATGGTGCTGATCTGAAATTTAATATTACCAACGTAGCAGCAATCTTAAAAATCGCGCAATCACAACGGAAAATTATATTGAAGAAGAATTTTATAGTGTCCAGTTGGTCTTATCATGACACTAGTGCCAATCTGACATCCAGTATGGCCGCCACAGCAACCATCATCACATTTCTTGTTATTACTACTCCTCCTATATGAACATGGGCTTTTCGCCAGTAGATCTTTAATGATACGTGCTTAATCCATTACCATCATTCCTTGCTGATTCAAGCATGAAAATGGTGCCAGTCATTCCACACATATAGCTGGGACGACTGTCTTTTAAACATGTTGCTGTCACTACTCCCACCGAATGGATGATCATTATGACATGGGGTGTTAACCAAGTCCCACCAAATGGATGATCATTATGACATAGGGTGTTAACCAAGTCCCACCAAATGGATGATCATTATGACATAGGGTGTTAACCAGGTCCCACCAAATGGATGATCATTATGACATGGGGTGTTAACCAAGTCCCACCAAATGGATGATCATTATGACATGGGGTGTTAACCAAGTCCCACCGAATGGATGATCATTATGACATGGGGTGTTAACCAAGTCCCACCGAATGGATGATCATTATGACATGGGGTGTTAACCAAGTCCCACCGAATGGATGATCATTATGACATGGGGTGTTAACCAAGTCCCACCAAATGGATGATCATTATGACATGGGGTGTTAACCAAGTCCCACCAAATGGATGATCATTATGACATGGGGTGTTAACCAAGTCCCACCAAATGGATGATCATTATGACATGGGGTGTTAACCAAGTCCCACCGAATGGATGATCATTATGACATAGGGTGTTTACAAAGTCCTAAGTGAAAATGGTGCCAGTAGTATATCCACTATGACTGTCATAAAGACTTGCCTTAAATATATTGTCGTCACGTGATTAGATGATCATCATTACATGGGTTTTCCCTTAACACGATTAATGATGTATAATTTCTCCTAAATAAAAATGGTTCCAAACTTACTTAGATCACACATCAGCTAATTTAAAATCTTCGGATAGCTGAAATATGTCAATGATGGTTTAAAAACACGACAATTACAAAGAAGAAAATGGTCTTGTCTCGAATCGCAGGAAATTGTTTATATATATATATATATATATATATATATATATATATATAGTAGAGCGTCACGTCCTTCTAGGGGCTCTTGCGGATTTCAGTTACTGACAATAAAATTGATATTGATTTCAATTAGTTAAATCTCCTTTCTTGGAAAACTACAATTATACCTGTAAGAATTGTCTTTTAGAAATTGTTTCAACGTGTTTTTTTCATGAAATAGATGAGAATAAATAAACAAATACATTCATAAATAAATGATTATAAATAAATAAAACATACGTCATATCTGATGTTGACCCCTGATCAGTTTCAGAAATCAATGACTCATGCCAAGTCTCCTGGTCATTTTTTCCACCAGATTCTTCCATACAATGACGTCATCTGGCTTAAGCCGTCAACCTTAATTAAATTTCAATCAGCTAGGCAAAGTATCTGCTGCCTGCTGCACTTTCCCTACGGATAATCCCAAGAATGTCGGTATTTTCTGCTGCACTTTCCCTACGGATAATCCCAAGAATGTCGGTATTTTCTGCTGCACTTTCCCTACGGATAATCCCAAGAATGTCGGTATTTTCTGCTGCACTTTCCCTACGGATAATCCCAAGAATGTCGGTATTTTCTGCTGCACTTTCCCTACGGATAATCCCAAGAATGTCGGTATTTTCTGCTGCACTTTCCTTACGGATAATCCCAAGAATGTCGGTATTTTCTGCTGCACTTTCCCTACGGATAATCCCAAGAATGTCGGTATTTTCTGCTGCACTTTCCCTACGGATAATCCCAAGAATGTCGGTATTTTCTGCTGCACTTTCCTTACGGATAATCCCAAGAATGTCGGTATTTTCTGCTGCACTTTCCCTACGGATAATCCCAAGAATGTCGGTATTTTAACAGCAAAAAGCAATAAAACCGACCTTTGTAGTTAGTTACTTAGTTTCCTCCAGAATATCATATGCAGATGCAAGCACGTACTAAGTACAGTTAGGCGGTAAAATGGCAAGTGCATGGAAATCTAACGAAACACAGAGATCTCCGACTACATTGGTATTATTCACTATTTTTAACATGGCAACGTTTTTTCCGGAAAGCTTCTCATTTTAATCCCGAAGTAAAACTCGATTCAAATAATAATAATTAAAAAAAAAACAGAAAATGCCTTTTTTAAAGGTGTATTGGTGTCAGATTTTTTCGGGGGGGGGGGGGGAAGGGGGCTATTTATTTCTTCGTCAGTGATCGATACAGGCTGCTATAGTGCATACACCGACTACATTTGTATTATTGACTATTCGGAACATTGCAACCTTTTGTCCGGAAAGCCTCTTATTTAATTCAGAAGCAATTTTAATAGATAAAGAATTGCCATTTTAAAAGGTATATTCTGTCCTTGATGTCTGTATGCTTTGTTCTTCGTCAAGGATCGATAAAGACTACTATAGTGTATACTCCATACAATTTTGTCTTCAAAACTTCTTCCGGAACATTAATAAGCTACATGAAGAGTTAGTGTTTAATTGCACGCACAAAGAAATTTCATGAATAATCCAATTGTAGCAGCGTGAATATGTGCACAAAAATGTCCTGAAAATTCCCTAGAGCACATCGTGCAATCTTAAGACGTGACACTCGAAATTATCATGGCATGGGGAAGTTGAGATTGGCATAATTCATTCAGATTGCATTATCTGCATCTTCATTAAATGCATTTGACGATATTGTCATTTGAATTTCTTGTCACGAGTCGATACATTGTCTGATGTTGGGGTGAATTTAAGTTTAGCACTACAACCATTGTAAGAGAAAAACTTGAATTTCTACTGTTGAAGGAAAAATTGTCATCTCTTATTATACGTTACCGGTTTTTGTTCATTGTGATGAATACAAGGACTATTAAAAGGTCTGGTTGCAAATGAAAATTTGAAAATATAGCTCATTTTTTTTCAACATACATACATTCTATTTTTAACATAATATTCTACGCTTTTACGATATCTAAAGAAAGAATAAATCTATGTTGAGGAACGGGAAAACTCCAATAACTCAGTGAATTTATGAGAGTTTAAAGTTCATCAAGTGCTTAATAATGTTTCTCAGCTCTTGAAGAAACGAAAACACGGATAGACTTGGTAAAAATTTCTCTTTGTTGTAGATAGACAAGGTTTTATTTTTGCCAACCGAAAATCCCGTCTCCGCTTCTGTACTGACCATATGTACATGACACAAATCTTTAAATATTAATACCTTAAATAATAGTACCTTCCAATATTTGTGACAGCATGTACATTCAGTATTGGTGCCGGAATTATTTTAAAAGGATTACAGTATTGGTATATTTTCCAAAACGTTGAAATAGGAATCATAAAGGAATGAATGAACTACAAAGAAATCATATATTTCTAGAATACCATACAAATATCCGCGATGCTTCAGGAATACAGATACGAACGTACACTGTCAGACGAAATCCGTTTATTGCCTCGCCTCTTTTAATATAAGAAAAGAAACATAGGACCGCAGACATCGTGCGAAATCACCAATGTATTTACAGTATTGATTTTGGACATTTTCCCTTGCTTTGTACCTAGAACAAACTCTTATTCGTAAACTCCCTGACATTTTCTCTTCGCCGTTGGACATCACAGCTATTTTCCGCACCATTTTCTTTCTATTGTCGGGCCCTTTATTCGTGTAAATATGTCCCCCAATTAGTGGGTTTAATACTACAAAGTCATCCACAGTTACCACAAGTAGATGACCTTTATCCGAACACTTTGTGTTGATAATGGCTGAAGTGCATCGTCTGTCCGCGAGAGTCCAACCAGGTGCACGATAATGACATTGACGGCCATAATAAAGAGATGCATTGTGAAACGTTAAAGAAAGACCCGGTGGGGAGATCTAAAATACAAAATAGATTATTGTAACAAAACATTAACAACTTTTCCCCTGTTTTTTTGTCGGGAATGAATTCCAAATTTTATAATGACACTGGTAAGAGTTCTCTGTTTGCTAATCAGTGCGAACCGGACCGATTTTGAATCATCCTTCTGCTTTTCAACAAGAGACAACTATTTTCTTTTCAAATGAAATTCTTCAAATAAGTCAAAAATGGTTCAGACAGACATAAACTCAGCCAAAGCGTTTGTGCTTAGCATTAAAATTGTTGGTTTGTTATAATTTTTTTGTCTGTCTTATTTCTATTTATTTCTCGCACATAAGCATATACACCAACAAATGTAACGATTAACATTTGTGTGTCGTTTATTTTCAAGCCGATATTCTATACCAGTCTTTCCTTTTCAGCTGAAAGAATCAGAATAGATTATTGCCGCATCTAAGCTTTCCATCTTGGCAAGTACGTATTTATATTAATTTATTTTTATGTTTCCCCATTTGAAGATGGCAAGTTTTCTTAAAACTACATATTAATTAAAATCCATTCCTTTCATAATACTTTCATAGTGTATTAGGAGTATCATCATCACATTTGATATTTCATATGTTAGTACTTAAACATTTATGATTTTCAAAAACATTATAAAAATTATGAATCCAAATATGGCATCATTAAGTCTGGCATTAACGTACTCAGGACTTTAATCAGGTCAGATATATTTCACAGCGTTTAGTGCCTAGAGTTAGGTCATATTGTAGTATCTGATAACAATGCAGAGACATCAAATTTGACCCGAGTGTAGAATTAGAGATTATATCCGTTTCGGGGATTGACAGGTTTTTTTCGGTATATTAAACTAGGTCTTGCTGGTACAAAATAAAAACGACATTAACTTCAAGAAAATGAAGACCTCCACATACTTTACTGCTTTAGAATCAATTGTCTGCAGATATGCCGAAGGTCAATCGATTTGGAAAGTACCCATCACAGAAAGGATAAAAATGCACCTTGTTCTATGCCCCAGGGCAAAATGAATGTGTCATCAGCCTCTGGTTTAATATTTCTTGATTGTGTTTTCCAAGTGACTGAGTCTCGATTGCAGTTCTTCAGGATGATTGTAATCCGCTATGACTGTACTATCTCCCGAGAGAAAATTTCTTCCCCACTTTATTATCTCGGTTGGTCTTGAACTAGATTGCGATCGAGTTTCATAAAGCCTGTATCGCATAGAAATTTGTGCTAAATAAAATCCATGTAAACTATGTCATCTCCGACCTCGGGATCCCGATATTTAATGTACATCTCAACAGAATTCTGTATACTTTTAAAAGAATTGGTTTGCATAGTTAGCATAATTTTAATATTGATCAGGTATTACTTTTGTGGGAAAAATCTACCATCTGCACTAGTGAAATAGCAAAATGTCAAACGTTCAATTTGTAAATATAAGTTAAATGTCTTGATACCAAATAACATGAAAATCAGCCAAAGGCTACAAAGTAAATACGTACGAGAGAGAGAGAGAGAGAGAGAGAGAGAGAGAGAGAGAGAGAGAGAGAGAGAGAGAGATATTTTCGGTTACTTTTACAAATGATTGATAACTAATTGGGCTACATATTTAAAGGTGCCACAGAGCATGGAAAAATAAATTAGGCATATGGCCTAATAGAGCATGTGTAATGGAGCAAAGCATATTAAAATGTACCCTTTTAACCAGTGGTAAGGTCAAAAGTGAAATTTGAGAGAGAGAGAGAGACACAGACAGACAGACAGACAGACAGACAGACAGAGAAAGTGAGAATAGTTATATGGTCGACATGCTTAAAGGACAGAACCATAGATCGTTGTCTACAAACGAGAGAGAGAGAGAGAGAGAGAGACAGAGACAGAGACAGAGAAAGAGACGGAGACAGAGAGAAAGATACGGAGAGACAGAGACATACAGAGACAGAGAGAGAGAGAGAGAGAGAGAGAGAGAGAGAGAGAGAGAGAGAGACAGAGAGAGAGACAGAGAGCGAGCGAGAGAGACAGAGAAAGAGACGAAGAGAGCCAGATAGAGAGACAAAGAAAGAAACGGAGAGAGAGAGAGTGAGAGAGACAGAGACAGAGAAGAGACGGAGAGAGAGAGAGAGAGACAGAGAGACAGAGAGCAAGAATAGTTATACGGTCGACATGCCCTTGGGTATGACGTCGGCTTTACGCTAATTGATGGCTACCATATCCACGAGAGTAATTTTTTTGTTTAAATTAAGAAGCTGTTTAGTTGAGAAATCCTCTTTTCCTGTACATTTTCTCGATACATAAGTAATTTGATATAGCTTCCAGGTTAAACAAGAAGAGCGTATTTATCTTACCTAATATGTGCTTTAATAGAGCTAAATGGCAGGTGAGAGGAAATAATTTTAGAAAACACTTTGATCATACTAGATATGCTATTAGCGATAGTATGTACACCGGAAGAAGATCTCTCGAAAGAAGACTCGAAATTGCACAGTAATTCACATGGATCAAATTCTATAAAACGTGATTAGGTTTTTATAAGACTGTATTTTTTAACAATATCTCTGGTAAATTTCATAATGATGCAGCTCTACATTCTTGTGGCGTGCAGTTCTACTGGGTTTACTGGGACTTCCGGAAAGATGGCCGCCATCGCTTAACTGCTCGAGATAGGCTCTTCCGATTTTGTGCTATATTTATGATATTTGTGCTAGTTTTTTGTCATCGTCTACATTATTGCGTTTCATCATGCATTGGCTGTTCCGTTCGTATGTGTTAATTCATCTCCTTATTTTGGAAACGAGAACAATTAGAATTTTTCTCAGCTGTTTTTACCCAATGTTAAGACGTCATTTGTTTTTTTAATAAACCGCCGTCACGTGTCCGCTTACAATACGACGGACCCTCATTAATTGGATTAAATGACCACACCTTGGTTCTAGATACTACATTATGCTCAAGACTAAACGAACTGGGAATTCATTTATCATTTCTTAAATGTAAACGGAAGCGAAAAAAGAAACGTTCTTTCAAAGCTGGCCGGCCGTAGAACAGGAAGAAGAATTCCAGTTATCTCCATTTCGCCCGTAACGGATAAACAACTTAAAAATTCTGCCGTTAATTTTAATAATCTGGTTCAAATTCCTCTTAAATCGTCAATCGTTGTGTCAACTGTCCCAGGGATACCACTACGTATTGCATTATTCAACGCTCAATCAGTAGGATCACCGGAAAAGCGCACAGAAATTGTTAATTTTATCAGCGACCATAATATTGACGTCTTCTTCCTGACAGAAACTAGGTTACATTCCGCAGGTGATGAATCTAAGTGTGCGGATTTAACACCCAGCGATTACTCCATTACGTCGTTCTCCCGCAACTCTCGCGGAGGTGGAATTGCTGTAATTACAAAGAATTCCGTGATCAAATACCTTAAGTACAACACAACCTTCAGTTTCTGCCACACATCGTTTGAACTAGTCCAAACAACGCTCACACTAGAACAAAGGTCACTCCATTTTTTCTGTCTCTATCGTCCTCCTCCTAGTAGAAAAAACAAGCTGACTGAATCTCTCTTTTTGAAGCAGTTTCCAAATCTTCTAGAGTATGGAAATTCGACAGGTGGCAACCTAATTATTCTTGGACATTTCAACTTTCACTTTGACTGTCCTGGTAAACCATACATGTCAAAACTCCTAGATTCAATTCATGTTTTCAATCTTAAACAGTCATTTAACCAACCTACCCATAAACTTGGTCACATTTTAGACTGGTTTCTTTATAGACCTGATGGTAATATTCGGCAATTCACCCTTGTATCCCACGAACTTGCATCGGATCACCTCTGCATTGTATGCCATCTCGACGCATCAGTCCCGAACCCTCCACCTCTATTTGCTACTAAGAGAAACCTCCGTATGATAAACAGAACCAAATTCATGCATGACATCCAAGAAAACCTAACACCTTTCTTACATCCGACATCGGAACAACTTGATAACTAACTGCCTGCGTTCATTGCTTGAAAAACATGCCCCAGCCACCAAATGCGAAGTATCAATAAAAAAAAGTGTTCTCTATGGTATAGCATTGTTAGGGACCAGCTTCGCACTGCTAAAAGACATCGCAGAAAAGCAGAGAGGCTTTGGCTTTCCACCAGACTCACTATTCATAAACAAATCTACGAAGCTGCTAAGAAGAACGTCACAAACATAGTCCATTTAGCCAAATCATCCCACTACAGTACTAAGATCATGGAGAGTTCCAGCTGCAAAGATCTATTCGAGATAACTAACAATCTAATGTCAAGGGATAAATGTACACCACTTTCAACAACCTTCTCTCCACTAGACCTACCAGAGCAATTTGCAAATTTCTTCGATGGCAAAGTACAAACCATTAGAGATTCGCTTGACAGCACAATTTCAACTGATTCGTCACCATAAAGTTAAGATGCAGAATTTCAGCGACAACGGTTAGGAGCATTTGAACCTGTTTCTATTGATTTAGTACGGACAATCGTGATGAAAAGTGCACCAAAGTCTTGTGAACTTGATCCAGTTCCGACATCACTGCTGCTTGAGTGCTTAGACCCAATATTGCCTTCACTAACTGATGTTATTAATATATCTCTCTCATCAGGGGAATTCCCATCATTTTTCAAAACTACCATCGTAAAGCCACTGCTGAAGAATCCAACACTGGACCATAACGATTTAGAGAACTACCGCCCAGTTTTTAATCTCCCATTCATATAAAAAATCTTAGAAAAGGCTGTTCTAACTCAGATTGTATCTCATTTGAATTCAAACAGTCTTTTTAGTAATTTACAGTCTGCATATCGCCCTTGCCACAGTACGGAAACTACTCTTCTGAAAGTATTTAGTGACATTCTCTCTGCTTTGGATAGTAGAAAGATTACAGTCCTTACTCTCCTGGATTTATCTGCAGCATTTGACACAATAGATCATGATATATTACTTCACCGTCTCCAGCATGTATTTGGCATTCAGAATATAGCCTTACAGTGGTTCAAGTCCTACTTAGTCAACAGGACACAGATTATATCTGGAAATGGAATACACTCCAGCCCAGTTGACGTATGTTGTGGTGTTCCACAGGGATATGTTGTTGGAGCTGTTCTCTTCATTCTATATACTCAGCTGCTCTCAAGTGTCATAGATCATCACCCAGTATCGCACCAATTGTATGCTGATGACACCCAAATATACAAGTCTAGCCACCCAACTGAAGTTGAAGCTACCATTCATGGAGTAGAGAAGTGCATTTCTGATGTGAAAGATTGGATGACATGTAACAAACTGCAGAGGAATGATGATAAAACTGAGGCTGTTGTGATCACAGCACAAAGACTTTCTCATTCACATCCTTTACCTCAGACAATAAATATCAGCAACACCAAAATTAAATTCTCACAGTCAGTACGGAACCTAGGCGTTACTCTAGACAGTACTCTCACATTGCACCAACATGTCATGATCATATGCAAGGCTGCATATCTTGAATTGAGACGCATCAGTTCCATTCGTAAATATCTTTCAGTTGATGCCACTAAAACACTTGTGTGTTCATTAGTACTTTCAAGAATGGATTATTGTAACTCAATTCTGTCTGGTTCGTCACAATATTTACTCCAGAAACTTCAAAAAGTTCAGAACACAGCTGCACGGATTATCTTTAGAGTACCTCGATCAGAGCACACCTCACCACTGCTCTGTACTCTACATTGGCTATCAATTCGATACAGAATCAAACACAAAATTTGTTCTGTGTGCTATGTTTCAATGACAGACTCCAGTGCAACATACCTATCCAGCCTCACCCATGTGTATACACCAACTAGATCCTTACGCTCTTCTTCTGACAATCGTATACTCATTGTTCCAAGGTGAAAACAAAGTCATATGGACAACGTTCTTTTGCACACCAGGGCCCGGCGACGTGGAACGATATGCCCATTGAAATTAGACACAAAGACACAGTGGTCCCTTTTAAGAGTGCTCTTAAGACTCACCTGTTTCGACTGCAGGGACAAACTTAGCGACCTAATCATGTTTTGTATCTTATGTGTTTTCAGCATGTTTTTATGTTTTCCAATTTCATTGTTTTTGTCATTTGTTGTTCTGTAGTGTAGTCATATCATTATTGATGGTATAAAGCGCTTAGAGCTTCGAAAGATTAGGCGCTATACAAAGTCCAAATTATTATTATTATTATTATTATTATTATTATTATTATTATTATTAAAGTGTGTGTGTGTGTGTGTGTGTGTGTGTGTGTGTGTGTGTGTGTGTCTGTGTGTGTGTGTGTGTGTGTGTGACTTCTGTCGTTGGTGTGTAAACATTTTCCAATTTTATAACTAATTTTAGGACAACCAAAAAATGGTGTTGATTATTTCAATGTAAGTCTTTAAGAAAAATGTTTTTTTATACAAAAGCGAACTTTGCGTCCTTTTTTGTTATTTAATATATTTTCCAAATCAAAACTTTGAATATCCAGCTGTTTCAGCATCGTGACATGGTGTGTTGTTTAAACAAATCTTTTTATATATGACACAATGAGCAATCTCTTGAACGTTTATGTTATGCAACCGGACCAGAGATCAATGGTAATATTCAGTTTTCACATATGATAACTGTCTGATTCAACCACAGCAACGCATATCCCATGGTTCAATCGATCCCTTGCTTTCTGTTAGTGTTCATATGTCTGCTCTGTGCTAATTGCAGATCTAGAAGGAAACCTTAGGTAGAAAGTTTCACTTAAATCTAGATACATTCGATTTTTAAAGTTTATTTAGACGCAGCCCACAAAACTTGTTTTAGTTTACAATTGTGTATAGATGAAACCAAGAGACGATCATTCTGAATTCGTCCTAGCATTAGTTCGCATGCAGATTCTTAATTGCTCTTCAGAACTAACCTTACTTAGTAACGCTTATTACTTCCGGTCCATCTTGGCAGATTCAGTGGTGCGTCTAGAAAGATGAATTGTCTTATTATTATTATTATTATTATTATTATTATTATTATTATTAATATCAATGACTATACTGTCGTGAACCTTTAAAAGGATACATACAATATGAATGGAGCATTCAGTTCAGAGACTAACCTCAGATCGTCTTTCACAAAATTGATTGGGCTCGAGTTGTTTAAAAACTCATTTCTAAACACACTTCTCACAACTTTACAAAGCCCGAGCGTTTTGCCAATATCATTTAATTAGTAGATTAACGATTAATATTTGGTTATTAAGTGCAAATCTATAGACCATAGACGAGGACGGCGGGCGGGAATGTCGATTTGGAACAGACGTTGTGACTAGTTCAATAAGTATTTGGTACCTCTGACTCCTGTTTCTTTTTAAGTCCCCAATTTAGTAAAACTCAAAGCAAAAAATACTGTGTGCACCAGTCCACAAAGCATCTGTACCCCAATTGTGGGAAAAGTTTGGTTTTAGCTTAGGCATTCATCGCTAGTTTTAAGGAAACGATTGATTCCTGCAATTGTTAAGGTACAGTAACACGACAAAAGAAAGAGAACATCGCATCTAAACACACCTTTAACCTAACATTGCAAATCTGTATTTTACTATTTTCCCTTCTTTTTGTCTCTGTGTTCTTACTATTTTTTTATTCATGCTCTTCTTCCGTTATCATGACAAACATGTGGGTGGTATGAAATATTTATCAAATCCTGATTTAAAATCAAATTACACTGAAATAGTCGATTTAAAAGTATTGCTGATATTTAATTTGTTTCGCTTTCTTCAAGATTCTTAGCTCACTTTATTTTGAACTACATACATACATACATACATACATACATACATACATACATACATACATACATACATACATACATACATACATACATACATACATACTTTACAACTCGTTGCGACTGCTTTTCTGGATGACGCATACACTCAGTACAAACATTTTTGGTTTTGCTTGCGCTAAGTCTCTAGGACACACGGCACTACTTACGTGGAAAAACTGTGAACCAGCCTAGAATACATAATAGAGTATATACGGGTTCTGTGGTCCAAGATTGGTTAATAATGAAAAGTAAAATATTAGTAAAAATATCTTTTGAAAGCTTGGTGTTCTCCACACAGAAGCTTGCACCAATGATAGTTGTCGTGGAGATACATGGTTCTGATCATTATCACATTTTAAGTTATTGAATTTTGACTATGATGGTGTTTTTCCATGTGATTACTATGGTAGTTGAATTAGTACCGTGACTCCTATAATGATCTTGTTATTCATATCCGGTATACCTTCCAACGACGCCATTTGCGTTCAACTGGTTCGCTTTCTGTTTATATATAATACACAGAACGTTGAGTTTAAGAATACTAGGGAACCTAATTTCAAATTTCATTCAACATTCTGCTACACTGGTTACAATACTGCTTATTGTTCTTTTGGATGGTAATGATTTCACAACGGTAGCCAGCCTGTCGTGGCAGGTATTATTCAAAAACTACTGTGGTATCATCAACACGAGCTTAGACGAGTTTTAGGCGCCGCAACTCCTCCCAGATTCCAGTTTCTTATATATTTCTGTTGGCGGGCTCTTTAGTGTGCCTGCACCCCCCTTATATAATGTAAAACAGGAATGGGCAACTTCCCAATAGGACGCAGACACTGATAAGTGATTTTTAAAGCCTCACCCTACGATGTAAATTAACGGATAAACCAGGTCACGGGCCGGATCCGGTCTGCAGGCTCTATTTTGCCTACCCCTTGTGTAACCGGACTTTCACGCTAAAAACAATATACGTTTTCAGAATAATAAAACATAAATCGGTGCTTTTTAAATGTCTCGATGATTAGAAAGCTTACAACATCTCGCAGCAGTTTAACCTAGAACCCGATAATGTTTTAATAATGAGTGAAGCAGCTTTTTTACGTCTTTTCAATGTTTTCAAAGTTGGGGGTGGGGGGCAGGGGGGACAAAACTTGACGGGCAAATACTCCCCCCCACGCCCTCTCCAAATGAGGTATCTGGAAGCAGTTGCCGATAATTAAGAGTTGTGCTTTTCAAATTTATTTTATTTCCAAATACATTTCTGCATGCTGTAGTCCCGTACATGTTACAAAAAATAGAATGTATTACGATGCGTCGAAATACGGACTAAAAAAGTATTTGAAAAACACCAAAACTTTTTTACACTACGATCATGTGCCGTAAAAATATGTATGCGTACAAATTCTGTCCCAGTTTGGAAGATATGATACGCTTTGAAAATCACATATGTGGTTAGCATGAATTATTTGATTTTTTTTTCTCTTGGTCTCACAGTTTGTTAATTATATGGTCAGAAAGTAGGGTTACCTAAATGATACGAATTTATTCTTCCTGCTCTAGAACTCATTATAGCCATCATTATTAAAATAAACAGTAACTGAAAAGCTAAGTTGTAAGTTAAATTTCTGTGTACGTTTTTATATTTAGGAAAAGCGATTATTACGCAACCGTAAAATGTCTTCAAATTATTGCATTCCTGACTGAAAAATCAGTATCCCTAAGTTCTTAACAATCATGGAAACTAGACCCATTATGAATGAAGAATTCTATAGTTGTGGTTTTATAAGAAGAAGTCATTTTATTCGCATATAAAATAGACTTATGGTAACAATATTGTGACCCATAAGCTGACGTCTCAAGAATTTCGAGGACAAATCGTTTACTCTTGGAAACGTCTCAGATCTTTGTGAATTTGATGTTGTCATCGCCATGTTCATCTTTAACGAATGTCAGATAGCGGACAAGCAAGATAAAGTCGGCCGTGTACCATAAGATAATATGGTATGATACGATGTCGTGTGATTTTTACATAGGTAGAACAAAGCGGAAGGTAGAAATGATTTATCGACACAAGCAACAACAACGTTGTGAGTTAGTTTTAATGTGTATTCGCGACTGTGTCGTCTGTGATACTTAATATAAAGTAACACGGACGGCACAGTCGCGGATACACAGTTAATATTAAAATTATTAACAAGTTATAACTTTGTTGAAAACAAAATACAACCTAAAACAAACACACATAAATTTAACCTAACATTACTGCTAGGATGTTGTAAGATACATTCAGTAACTACATCTAACTACATGTATTTACCTTGTGAGATAATACAGTTACGGCGATTTCTCCAGAATGATACATTCCGTCATATAATTACATTACTTTCCTTTGTAAGATATGTTTCATCATATTAATTTCTTGGTAGGATACATTCCAATCATGTAACTCCAATTACATCCCTCGCAATATGCATTTAATACACTAACACTGCTTGTAAAATACACTGCTATTTAACTTTCTATGATTTATTAGACAAGATACATTCCGTCATGCAATTACAGTGATTTCCTTTTTTGTTCGATACAGTCCATCGTGTAAAATAGGTGATTTCACTTTTAATATACTTCGCTATATATGTGGCAGTTATTTTCCTTGTAAAATTCACTCCATCAATGATTTTCATTGTAAAATACATTCCGCCGAGTAATTACAGTGATTTCCCCGTCTTACAGACATTCTATCATGTAACTACATCGATTTACGTTGTAAGGTGCATTCCGTCATGTAATTGCAGTGGTTTATCTTGTCAGATACATTTCATCATAATAATTACAGTGATGTTCCTTGTAATAAACATTCCATCATGTATATTACAGTGACTACCTTGAGCCCAGTCGTAAGTGTAACATACTTTGAAATCCATAGGGTTTTTTTGAGGGGGGTGGAGTGGGGGGGGGGGGAGAATATGTATATTAATTCGTTCCCCTTTTTGGACCTGATAAAAGAAATATCAAAATGAAAATTCAGAATCAATACATACAAACTTGGCATTGTAGTGCCTTTTGATTTTTTTCAGAGCTGAACACGTACGACATTTATGTTTAATATCTGTTTGTTTAACACGTATAACACAAAAATAGTAGAGGATTTTACCAATATTTTCCATGTCAATATTATGCTGAAATAATAGAACAATATTTAAGAAGTATTTAAAGAAAAGGTTGATACATTCATGTTTAGTGAGTTGTTTAGCAACAAAGTGTCACCTTACTCATTAGATTCGGACCATTTATAGAAATGGCATTTAAATTTTATAAACTTGTCCCATGTCAATCAGAATTAGCGTGCCATTTGTCGTGTATGTCCCATGTCAATCCTAGTAATCGTTTATATAGCCTCTTTTGTCCCATTTGTTTTGTATGTCCCAAGTCAATCCTAGTAATCGTGTATAAAACCTTTTTGTCCCATTTGTCATGTATGTCACATGTCAGTCCCAGTAATCGTGTGGATATAGCTTGTTTTGTCCCATTTGGCGTGTACCGGGTATGTCCCACTTCAATCCTAGTAATTGTGTATATAGTGTCTTTGTCTCATTTGTCATGTATGTTCCATGTCAGTCCCATTAATCGTGTGGATATAGCATCTTTTGTCCCATTTGTCATGTACCGGGTATGTACGATGTAAATCCTAGTAATCGTGTATATAGCTTCTTTGTCCCATTTGTTATGTATGTCCCATGTCAGTCCCAGTAATCGTGTGGATATAGCCTCTTCTGTCCCAATCCTAGTAATCGTGTATATAACCTTTTTGTCCCATGTATCATATATGTCCCATGTCAATTCAAGTAATCGTGTGTATAGCCTCTTTGTCCCATTTGTTAAGTATGCCCCATGTCAGTCCCAGTATTCGTATGGATATAGCCTCTTTGTCCCATTTGTTATGTATGTCCCATGTCAGAGTAATCGTATATCCAGTATAGTAATCAGTCTCTTTCGATTGGGGCCCTGACTGGCCCAGTGGTCTAAGTTGGTTACCATTACGGATCATTGCCATCTCACCACTGTCTGCGTGAGTTCAAGTCTCGGACTCGGTCAATGTGGGAAAGCTTGACACTAGTGACTAAACTCAACAGCAACAACAATCTCTTTCAAGATGTATGTGTCCGCTTGACTACCGCTGTTAATAACTTTGTATTGCTTAATTTTATATGTACTGTATACCTGGGCGTATCATGTGGAGAAGGTGGGACTGGCCCATTAAAAGTACGTCCAGAAAACGCTTAAAATTTATGAGCTCCTGGGGGTTTCGTCATCTGTATCCCACAAAGGGTTCAATCCTACAAATCCCAGCCTACGTGTTTACGCACCGACTAGAACTGACATGTTTGAATCTTGCTCAGGAAATTGTAATATCTGTATTTGCAATAAAGCCCTGTTCTTTTCAGATGGTTGGTCTCGTTCATTCGTTACGTATTATATTATACACTTGCATTCAAACTGGGGCGCAAGCGTTTACTTTCCAAAAGTAAAATATTTCATTTATTCGGCTAGGAAACGTAGGAAAATTTGCAAAGATGTGTTGCTTTCTCGTGGTGGAATGAACAAATGGGGATGAATTAAATACGTTCTTGGGATTATTTTACATAGACTTGTCGAGTTCGCGTGTTTTCTCACGTGCTATGCATAACAAAAATACGTAGCAACATGCCAGAGGAATTATGGAGACATTGTTGTAGCGCTCCCCACATCTGAAATTCATCTACGTATATTAGTGCACAATTGCTGCAACGTGAAAAGCTGCTGATCATGGATTCGGGAGGCCACAGTTATTAATAAGACTGCATCATCAGGAGCAACAGAAATTGTGAATGTTGTTTTTGTTGGCCTTACTTTTCTTTTTCGCAATACTTCTACTGATAATACCATTACTGCTGCTGATTATACTGTTACTGCTACTACTACTACTACTACTACTACTACTACTACTACTACTACTACTACTACACCAATGATGTGGGATCTTAGTGTATTTAACAAAGTGTGACCATATCTTTTAAGGGTTAATCATTTAACCTTTTCTTTTGATTGATGTACACCTTTTAACGGACACTTATCAGTTTATTTTTTTTGAGAGAGACGTGTGCAAAGTGACGTTGTTTACATTAGAAACATACACAGTTGAGATAATTTTGGTTACCTCTACGATACATTGATGTAATGTGGCTGACATTTCTTTGGATATTGTATTTGTTGAAATTGTACATGGTTTAAGCACACTACTAACTAAAATGAAAAAAATTAGCCTAAATTAGAATAAAGTACACTATATTAGCGCGTAATGAAGTAGATAAAATGACATTTGCCCAACCAGACAATTGCAGCTTCAGAAAGTGCAGTGGATGATGTACCAAATACATAAAATATATGATTAGCTCTATTTTGTCACAATTTATCTTGGAAAGCCAGAAAGTGAATATGACCAAGTAGTTAACAGTGTTTTTGTTTTAAAAAAATGTGCACATCTAAAGTAAGGCCAAGCTGTATATTCTCTAACCCGTATTGGACCCATCAATCATACACCAAACTAAACGGAATTCAAAGTTATTTGAATAATATATAAGATATACAGGGTATTGTTCAAATAGCCATTATATCCAAAGAAGACACGGGGGGGGGGGGGGGGGAGTAATTATCTTTAAAATTTGAACCTGTGCAAAATAGGAAACTGTAGAGCGCCACCTTAATACAATTATAAAATTGTATGCAATTACTTTTCCTTTTTTCCATATCATTGTTTATCATGATCTGAATAAAATGGTACATTAACATTGATTTTATCCATGAAAAAAGCTAATTATGCTTGTTTTGTGGAAATTACAAGTCTTAGATATAGGAATGAAATCAACCTAAATATAAAACTGTTACAAAATGTAAATATATATTTCTAAAATGTTTCTTTGCGTTTATTTGCAACAAAAAAAAAACCTTTAAAAAAACGATCTAGCAAATTCGCTTTCTTCCATATTAAACAGTAAGCAGATTTTTCAACTTTGACTTTTGAAAAACGTTCCCTCTAAACGAATGGTAGATTACGGAGACGAGCAAAATTTAACGTTGGATTGAGCAAAAATTGACAATTCATCTGCGCTGGGATGCCTGAGCAGATTTGCGCTCGCAGAGGGAACGTTGCTTTTGACCTCCATGAACCGCATCTGTTCCATCCCTATTCAAACTAAAACTTATAGGTGGCATCTGAGGATTAATCCGGGCAAGTTTCACGTTCCCCCTGTCTTTCAGCATGATACTGGTTGCTTATGTTGACCAAATGTAATGTGCATTTTGTTTTAAAGAAAGCTCGCTTTTGATCACGCTGAGGGAGCTGGGCTTGTGCGAGACCTGCACTAATAAATATTGTTCGCGGCGAGGGGGGGGGGGGGGAGGTATACAGGAGAAATATTCAAAAAGACTGTGTGGATGCTTGCGGCGTAAATTTTTCAGCCATACAGTCAAAATTAAATCATACAATAATAATACTTATGTGCTCACCAGTTATTATTTACTTTTGAGACAGTGGCGTATATAAGGAAAAGTTGTCTTCATTTAAAACAACAGAAGGGTAGAGAGAATATTAGCATTATTATTTACTTTTGAGACAATGGCATATGTAAGGTAAAGTTGTCTACATTTAAAACAACAGAAGGGTATAGAGAATATTAGCATTATTATTTACTTTTGAGACAGTGGCGTATGTAAGGTAAACTTGTCTTCATTTAAAACAACAGAAGGGTATAGAGAATATTAGCATTATTATTTACTTTTGAGACAGTGGCGTATATAAGGAAAAGTTGTCTTCATTTAAAACAACAGAAGGGTAGAGAGAATATTAGCATTATTATTTACTTTTGAGACAGTGGCGTATGTAAGGTAAAGTTGTCTTCATTTAAAACAACAGAAGGGTATAGAGAATATTAGCATTATTATTTACTTTTGAGACAGTGGCGTATATAAGGAAAAGTTGTCTTCATTTAAAACAACAGAAGGGTAGAGAGAATATTAGCATTATTATTTACTTTTGAGACAGTGGCGTATGTAAGGTAAAGTTGTCTACATTTAAAACAACAGAAGGATATAGAGAATATTAGCATTATTATTTACTTTTGAGACAGTGGCGTATGTAAGGTAAAGTTGTCTTCCTTTAAAACAACAGAAGTATAAAGAGAATATTAGCATGCCTCTATGTTACTTTGGTGTAATGTGGTTGACATTTCTTTTGATATTGTGCTGATGGAAATTGTATATGAACTAAGTACACAGCTAACTAAAATGACTGCTCCCTTGTGCTGAAAACATCAGCCTGAATTAGTCTTAAAGTACACTCTCTTTACACTCTTTAATAAAATAGGGAGAGTGAATTTTGTCCAACTAGACAATACCAGCTTCTGAAAGTGCAATGAATGAATTACGAAATATAAAAAATTAAAAAAAATGTTAGCGGCTCTTTAAAAAAAAAAATTACCTTTGAATTCCAGGAATTGAAAATGACCAAGTGGAACAAGCAGTTTTTGAATGGCGCACACTTGGACCAGGCTAAGCTGTATACTCTATAAACCATATTACACCCATCAATCATACACCAAAATAATGGGATACTCTATAACCCATATTACACCCATCAATCATGCACCAAAATAAAAGAAATGAAATAATCTTTGAACAATGTCCAAGATTGCCATGGTCGTTTTTAAATAGCCATTATAACCAGCGAGGAAACCCAAGGAAATTCATTTTCTTTAACATTCTACCCCAATACAAAATACGAAACTTTAGAGCATCACCTTAAAGGCATACAACCTAAGATTTTTTATTTTTTTGTTCTTGCAAATGCATGATATTATGAAAAGTATAGTAGAAATAATGAGTAATTACAGGTCATTCAGTTTTTAAACAAATGTACAACTGTAAGTTTCATCAATGAAAATATAACGATTTTCTGTACGGATTGCTAATTAATTATGCAGAAACGGAATTTACCGATATACTCCGAAGTCGCAGTGTCTCGTGACGCGCATCAACAAATATGAAGGAAAATCCTGACAATAAGAGGTTCCTTTAAGGGGACATTCTTGAAAGAGTTTACTTGTCATGTTTGTGAGATTGTGTTACGTTATAAGATAAACCAGCTAAAAATATGATAATTTGTATCATTGTAATTAGAACCGCCATTAAAAGGTCTCGCTAAAGTCGCTTCTTAGGCTCAGAATAAAGTTGATTTTCTTGTGCATTTGCATTACCATCTCACGCTTACGAGTCACCTATCCGATAGTCGATGTGATTTGCGCATTTGTTTGTATATTTACACGTTTGCTTCATTGCATAACATAAAAAGTAATATTTTCCAACATAACATTTAATGCATTTATTTTTTTGGGAATATTTTTTACTGGCAATTTTTAAAAAAAATGTCTGCTGGACTTCGACCTGGTTTGTTTCAGATGAAGTCGTGCTCCTTGTTGCACAGAGGTATATGCAAGATGCCCTGGCAGCAGAAGAAGATAATGATTACAACCGGGGTGGGGGAGGCATACTGCTAATAGGCAGTTTATTTTATGGACTTAACGGATACCTAAGTACTGGCTACAGACATGTCATTTCAAGCTGTTGTGTATGGCATATAATGGATAAATAATTTTGGCCAGTACCATGGCTTTACTCAAGGAAGACTTGGGTGATCTATCCAATAATATGATGTGTGAATAATATAATTTATGTTGATTTTAAGTTGTATAAAGCGTTTATTTTGTAGTATGCATTTTTTATCTACCTACCCACTAAAGAATGATTATATGTATGACTATGTTTTGAAAGCAACTGTGAAGAGACTATTTATTAAAAACAAAGGATGAATTGAATTTGTCTAGCATTGTCTTGGGATGCAAAGGATGTAAAGAACAAAAGTACACTGGTGAACATGATTTTAATCGTGCATATACAGTAACACATTAAGTTCAATGATAAATAACGCATATTCATATGAGTTGAGAAAGCAAACCTTGTTGCAGTGTTTCATGAAAACAGATTGGCTCGTAAATATCAACTGAACTACAAACACTAGGTAACTATTCTATTAAGATATTGCTCATTAATTTCAATTACATGTAAAACAAAATGGCTCTGGAAACAGAATAAGGTTTTTAAGACTAAAATACTAGTTCTGAAGGATATCATCTAATAATAATATTGGCATATATATAGAGGTTTTCCGTGTTATTTAGGTTGGGTGGGGTGCCCCCAATATTATTTAAATTATTACAAAAGACCCACCCCCCACTCCCCCGGCTTGTTTTTGTGAGGGGTTGACGTAGTGATAGAGAGATGCAATGCTCAGAGCCCCCTGTCAGTGGTGCCGACAGTTAAATTAATGAATACACAAAATGTGAAAGTCAAATAAACAACAATTTAATTTCATTAAATAACAGTCATCTCTCAAATGAAATTAAAATTAAAACCCTATCACTCGTCTTTAACTCGACCAAGATATGGCCTATTTTATCATCTGTAATAGATGTTCCCCCTGTCCTGTGTTCCTACTCATCTGTATGATCTTTCTCTGGACTGGTAGTCCAATTCCCTCCAGTCCGTCTAATTTCTGCCTCCGTTCTTCCTTTTTCTTTGTCTCCCGGAGACTTTTTTATGAGAAACTAGTGTACCATTACTATAAAAGATCGATTACAGACATCCCATTCCAAAATACTTGACAGTTCTATATAGAAATTACATTGATGTTTTAGTATCCAGTGCTTGGTTTCTATGCTTTTGACACAAGCGATTACCATTTACTCAATGCAAAACTTTAGTACATCACCTAAACAAACTACTAACTACTGCAGAGAAACAAATATTGAAATTAAGCCCACACCCCCCCACCCCCATGTATGTTTCCTATTGCATTTCTTTTAAAATTAGGGTAGCTACACACACACACACACACACACACACACACACACACACACACACACACACACACACACATATATATATATATATATATATATATATATATATATATATATATATATATATATATATATATATATATATATATATATACTGAATAGTATATATAATGTACTATGTACAGTGCAAAACTGGCTCAGATATACATATAAAATTCAGGAATGCAGGGGTCATGCTACCAGGCGAAGAGACTTTACCCTCTTGATTTTTTTTAGATGTAAAATGACTGGTTGTACTTTATACCTTCCTTGATGTACCCATTAAGTTCTGGCAGTGTTGTAACCCAAGGCAAAATGTATTTATGCAGCGTTGATACCAATTAACCTACGCAGACAAACAAACTCTTACACATTCACAGGGGTGTTTTAATTGCTAACTGACTATTAACCCTGTTTGCAGCCATATATCACTGCTCGAGTACTGCTGTACAGTTATGAAAATATACCAAATTATGTTTCAAAATTGTAATAGTGGGTGTGATTTGGATTTTTAACATACTTTGAACCATTTTTCAGTCATATTGCTATGATGTTTGCAGTGTGGCAGTTTATAGTGATCATGCTGCATCATGCTGCAGACATGTAGCATGGCATCCCACCCAGTTACATTATCCTCACAGTACACTAACCTCTTAATGCGGAGCACCAAATGAGACAGCTGTTAATATCATTTTTATGTCTTTGGTATGACTTGGCCATGGATCATGGCCTCCACAACCTCTTGCATCTGAGATGGATGCTCTTACCACTAGGCCACTGGAACGGTCAACACCAGTATGTAAATAATAATTTGTTGTTAACAAATATAATCGGTGAAGATCATTTCTAATTTATTTTTTGTTTGTTTTAAAACAGAAGTTAACAGCATTATTTTCTTTATAAAATCAGTTTGAAACTGTATGTGAACCTGTAATGGCAAATATCGCTGCACCTGTGATAACCACTATATTACATAGTATTCTTAAAAAATTGGGCAAATAAATTCAGGAAAATATATAACTTAATTAAAACAAAGTCAAAATATTTTGTGTTAGAAGATTTAGCTTAAATATTTAATAATGTAGTCAGAAATATGGTACAATAATATGTTGTGGAATTCGAAACAATGTTGTTAAGCTCAATGCTGTTTTCTGATGTAATTCATTTTCATGAAGAAAAATTATATATATATATATATATATATATATATATATATATATATATATATAACACCTAACCTAGCCAATGCCGAGGTTTCTTTGTAAAAATAATGTACCGGTATATATCTAAATTTCAAGAGTGTCGGCACGTTCTTATACCGTGTATGTATGTATTTATGTATGTATGTATGTATGTATGTATGTATGTATGTATGTATGTATGTATGTATGTATGTATGTATGTATGTATGTATGTATGTATGTATGTATGTATGTATGTATGTATGTATGTACGTACGTACGTACGTACGTAGGTAGGTAGGTAGGTAGGTATGTGTATGTATGTATGTCTGTATGTATGTATATAAAATACAACCAAACCATGGTCACGTGATTTAACGTATCGAAATATCTCCAGAAATAAGCTTTTTATACATGCAAGAAACTCATCCAATCAGATGAGGACCCAAAGAGGTTTTGGTGCCTCAGGTTTTCTGGGCCAACTGCTAATTACACCTACCCCTACCACTCGTTACTGTGCATGACAATACATTTTATTATACCTCATGTATATTATTGAGCCATCGTCATTATTATCCTCCTTCAAATTATTACAGCAACGGGTTACAATGAATATGTCTCATTAAAAATAAACCCGCACCTCCACCCCACAAAACCATTAAAAATTAAATATAAATAATAAACGAAATTACAAACGCCGAAATAACTTACATACTGTTCATTAACTAATTTTCATATGTGTCAAAAAAAGATCTCTCTCTGTTAAGCATAATAATAATATAATAATAATATAATAATAATATAATAATATAATAATAATATAATAATAAGCATTTCGCTTTTTATGAGTCATACTTCACAAATCAGCCATAGTCTCAGTCACTAAATGTATATACCAGTTACAAATGTATGTATACGATCTTTGTAAGAAGCATTTTGATTGGATAAAATTGTAGCATGTGACCCATAAAACTAAAAGTTATTGGTTTATGCATCAGAAAGTTAAACAAGCCATGTTTTCAGTGCTCTTTTTGTGTGCTATGACAACATTTATCAGCGATATTAAAAATATGATTCTTTTTTTGTTTTTCTAATTAAGATTTGTAATTATATTTGATAATTGTTTGTAACTGTAAGCAATTAACGTTACGTTTTAGAAAAAAATCAAATTGGCTTCGGCAATCGATTTTCATGCGTCATGTATTCATGAATACTATAAGATATAAGTTTAGATCTTAACTGACGCCATCCAGTTTTGCCTAATGAAACCGTCAATGTAGATCTTAGAATCAAATATATGTACTGTTTCATGAACCTGGTTTTAAATTCTTCTCAACGA
>JAQISU010000001.1:6177500-6195000 GCA_029339505.1 Unio delphinus | reverse complement strand
TTCTGCTTACTCTTATGCTGAATTATTTGTCGGACCCTATAGGTATTATTTTGTAACTTAATGTTTGTATCTATTTTTGAATTTACATCTTCAACGTTACATTTCTTTCTGGACAGATGGTTCCTTCGTTGGTTGTTAGTTTAGCTTTATAATGGGGACAAAATGTAAGAGTTGTCAAAATGGTTTCATAAAGTAACGCAAAAGTATTGAACTACAATATGCTTCATAAATGCTTTATCTGGCAAAGAAAACCAATTTCGGAAGCCCTTGAATTTTTGTCGTAAGTGACCAGACATGAGAATTTTGCAAAAACTGCGGATTTTGCATCAGTTATTTGTACTGTGGACGAATTTGGCGAGTTTGCGTAATATCACGACTTTGTAAATCTTTTTCTGATTGCTACTGATGTAAGAAAATGATGACACGAAATCCTAAAATAAGTTTACAATGAACGCTTTTCAGTTGGTTGATGATGTACATCAAAATATTCTATGTAGAGTGTTTGTGTGTGTGTGTGCTGGTATTTGTGCGTGCGTGTGTGTGCGCGTTTTTTTGTGTATTATTATTAGTGTGTGTGTGTGTGTGTGTGTGTGATTTCATTATGGATGAGAAACAACGTCACGTGATGAGACTTGTTTTTTTTTTTCAAAGATCCGCCTTCTTTTCATTGGAGAAAATTATGTAAAATCAATATCTATTATTGAGGCAAAATCTTCCATTGAAAGTAAAATTATTTCCCAGTAAATATGAAATTCGGGTGAGAAATTTTGAAGTATATGCTTTTAAATTTGTATAAGTGATAAAGTGGCGGTCATGAAGATGGACAAATAAGTATTGCCGTAATTATATAATCCTCACACCTGAAGACCAACAGCAGTGTCAGCGGGACAATAGTTGTAATCTGTTACCGTTTGACCCACAGGTGGAGAGAGTTAGGGATCATCAGTCATACGTGCAACGTCAGCACTCCGCTTAAATCTCTTTGACAAGCAGCATAGCCGGCCTTGATAAATATTAAATTACACAATGAAACAAAAGTACATAAAAATGGCCCCCTCACCCATCTCTTTCTTTCTCTCTCTCTCTCTCTCTCTCTCTCTCTCTCTCTCTCTCTCTCTCTCTCTCTCTCTCTCTCTCTCTCTCTCTCTCTCTCTCTCTCACACACCGATAAGTTTACCATCAACATTTTCTCTGCGATTCTGCTATTGTTTTGATTCGTACCAAAGACTTATAAAAATGGTAGTAATAGCTGCCAGCAGTAAGATGTTAGAACTGGTCGGATCATAGTGCTTCATGTCTGCTAGACATCACTATAAGCTGTTTATCTGCTGACATCGTAGCGATATGAATGAAACGTTGTTAAAGCTACGTTAAAAATCCCAAACACACACATGTATATACAGTCCCTAACATTTCTAAAATATATAAAGATGACATTGGTGCCTACATTCATTCATTTACATTACATTTTAGACGTATCAAACATATACACTGTCTCTGAGGACGCAAATATAGTCATGCCAACTGACACAAATGTAACCATGCTAAATTCCACGAACTTAATTGGACCCAAATATACGCAGTTAACCATAATAGAAGCGTACTAAACGCTTTTAAAATGCTTATATTACATGCACACAATTTTTTCATAGTTTAAAAGCCATAGTACTTAAATACCGTAAAGAGTTTATCAGAGGCTTGTGCGTGCGCATGAGACTGTTCGCAAACTCTCGTTTGACTTTTCGTTAAGGATGCACTTTTTGAGTATTTAACAAGATATATCTCCAACCGAACGATCTTACACGTATCTGATCTAGAGTATGTAAATTGCTTGCAGGTACACACTATTGAATTAACGATAGTCCAACTGGCTTTTGATCATCTATGTATAAGCAGGTATTTGTAGTCCCTGGTATAACCAAAGCACACATGGAATGCTGACGAAAGTAGAGAAGTAATGTATGGCAAATGGTAATTCTTGTACAGTACATCACGTGTTTCCTTTTCGTTAACGAGAGAGAGAGAGAGAGAGAGAGAGAGAGAGAGAGAGAGAGAGAGAGAGAGAGAGAGAGAGAGAGAGAGAGAGAATGGTGGGATTGAATTGATGTATTAGAAGATAAAAGGAAAATGACCGACACCTAAACAAAAACGAGAGATTAAATGACAAGAATAGTTGCGATCATGACTTCGTGCATTGTTTTGCCAACTAAAAATAGCTAATCAGTGGCACCACTTCTGACAGCATTTGAGAAACTAATAAATATGTGTCAAACATTTTTCCTTAATCGAAAAATGTAAGTGTGACACGTGATCATTCATATAATTGTGTAGTACACGTCGTGAACCATTTCATTGATAGGTCAAAATAAACTCAATAATCTCATCAAGTCAGAGTTGACACTTGTAATACTCGCTATCTCTAATTAACGGGTAAATAATCCCGTGACGTAACAATGCTAGGTGTGAGAAGCACAATTAATGTTAACGAGCTATAGTCTCAGTGAACTCAACTCATGCCATGTCAAATCCTTGTTTAAATTCTCCCCAAATCCTTAACAGTTTTGTTTGCTTCATTGTAGGCACCAATCCATCAGATCGGCCTTAGTTCAGGACAGGACAACGAAAATCGGCTTAGTACATAGTACACGCTCAACAACGGTTCGGGGCTCATCGTTTCTTCACAGAACGACGTGTTTTATCCGCAATTGGTCTTCTGCATACAGAAACTGAAGGTATTTAAAATATTTTGCCATTTGTATGTTTTTAAAAAGTGATATATGTAAAACAAAATGATAACCATTCTCTCTCTCTCTCTCTCTCCCTCTCTCTCTCCCTCTCTCTCTCTCTCTCTCTCTCTCTCTCTCTCTCTCTCTCTCTCTCTCTCTCTCTCTCTGAAATAAAGTTGTATTTCTGTACAATATTTCGTACATTTCGTTTAGACCAGTATGATTTTCGGCATATATTTTAATGTTTCGATGATTTTTGTTAGTGTAATTTTAAAAAAAGTTAATGAATAATCAGATTTTTTGCCTTCTACAGTATAATTAAAATAAAGTTAAATTAATGAATAATCAGATTTTTTATCCTCTTCAGTATAAATAATATAAAATTGAATTAATGCATAGCCAAATTTCAGTAGAACTAAAATGAAGTTAAATTAATGTAGTCCGCTGGTTTGGTCTCTATGACATGTATGTATATATGTAGATGCTTAAAACAGTGTATGGTTTGGTCTTCAGATTTGCTTTGGCTGAAATGATTTTCTTTTATTGTTTAGTTTTGTAGCGACTATCTCCATTTCACTGTACTTATTATTATTTTTAAAAAATCGAACAACTGTTACTTTTTTGTATAAAACGTATTATATAAAGTCTCTAGTTTCATTTTCGTATTCAGATGTATGGTCTCCTACTTTTTTAAACTATATTTATTTAAGAAACTTTGTCAACTGTAATTACAAACATCGGATTCAAATTTAAGCATAAGTTTATTAGCACTGTCTCAGCAACAGTTAAACACAAATAACATCGGTGATTTCGATGCCGGTACAAACCACTATTCAGAAAATATGCATAAATTTACATTCAAAGCATAACAATGAATAAGAACTAATTAACTGAGATTCAAAAGATTTTAAGTTTTCAAAATTAATTAAATTTCTTGGTCATCCTAACATAATTTGGAGGAACAATACTTATTATAAGATACACGATTTCGTATATTATTAGATACATGATTTGTATATTATAAGATATACGATTTCGTATATTATTAGATACACGATTTCGTATATTATTAGATATATGATTTGTATATTATAAGATATACGATTTCGTATATTATTAGATACACGATTTCGTATATTATAAGATACATGATTTCGTATATTATAAGATACACGATTTCGTATATTATAAGATACATTATTTCGTATATTATAAGATACACGATTTCGTATATTATAAGATACACGATTTTGTATATTATAAGATACATGATTCGTATATTTTAAGATACACGATTTTGTATATTATATGGTACATGATTCCTATATTTTAAGATACATGATTTGTATATTATAAGAAACACGATTTCGTATATTATAAGAAACACGTTTTCGTATATTATAAGGTACATGATTCGTATATTATAAGATACATTATTCGTATATTATAAGATACATGATTCGTATACTATAAAATACATGATTCGTATACTATAAGATAAATGATTCGTATACTATAAGATACATGATTCGTATATAAACCGTAATTTAAGTTGATACAATTTGTACTTAGCCTAGCATGCATGATCTCTATTACCAGCGTAGTAGTAACATCTATATTTACCCACGGTACTTAGCAATCTCACACGAGTTTATGCACTACTCGTCTCTCTCTCTCTCTCTCTCTCTCTCTCTCTCTCTCTCTCTCTCTCTCTCTCTCTCTCTCTCTCTCACACACACACACACACACACACACACACACACACACACCATCAAATAAATGTCACTTCCATAATTGATTTTGAAAGATATCAGTAAAATATTTGAATGCATTTAAATGAGACATACTCGTTGAATAACTTAGGTGGACATGTCGTAAACGATTTAAACAGTTGTTATTTACACATTACCATTTTTTAATTAACTGAACTACCCATTTTAAATCAGTAAAATTATATCATGGACACATTTTGGATAGGTAATATTTTATCACCGACACATTTTGAAAACGTAAAATCCTATATCCGACACATTTTAAATTCGCATTCTATTATGAATACATACTATTCTATTATGGTCACAAAATGATAATTAATAATATTGCGTAACCAAGATATAAACAAACAAAAAAAAAAAAACAATTAACAGACGGTATAATAATAAATATGTTTGGGTTAATTAAAAAACAAAAGAAAAGAAACATGCATGTATAGCAAGAAAGAATGAAAGAAATGATAAACGCTGAGTATTGTAACTTTTTTTTTATCAAAATGAAAACTTTGCTTGCCTTTTACTTTCTGTGTTGAACGTGGTGGCCTCTTTGAACTTAAATAGATGTCCGTTAATAAGAATGTTACAAAGTCTGCATGGGAGTTAACATACTACATATTTTTTCAATTCATTTTTTATATCTCATATAGCGCAGTGAGTCGTATGTAATATCCAGGTTAGCTTATTGTTAGTGTTGTGTATACACTCTTAAAACTGTTTGAGGTAACATTTAGAAATGCCACGGAATATAGCATATTAGACATATTTTGTCCCTCCCCCCACCATGTGCAGCACGTACGACTAATGTAATATACGGCGCACTAAAAAATTGAATTAACTCAAATTAACCCTTTTAGAAATTCTGCATAAAGAATTCACAAAAAGCTGGTGATGCTTAAATGCCACTTCAACACGCTGATTGCCATATGGTGCCAAGTTTGCCATAGATGATACAAGCACTATATCATTTAGTTTCTGAGTTATCAAGTTTCTTCGCAAATACTGTATTGTCACAAATATTGAACGGGTATTAAACAATGGCTCGTGGTTTCCAACCTTCGTTACCTTGACATTTGATATCGTCTGGATTTTCAACTCAGAGAGACATAAACACCACCAATAAATGACATGTAATGTTCGTAAACATCAATCACTTCATTTCTTTATTTATTGATGACGTGATACGATTAATGTTGATGTTGCTTATAAAATCTCGGACAAACATGTGATTACTGTCGTATAAATTTAAGATTTGAAGTTGTCACTTTTGTTAAAGAGCAATTAAGTCATTTGTTTTAAATAAAATTGTTTTAAGATAAACTAAAACCGTATATTGCACATAGTAAAATAAGTTGTTTCTATTCTTAGTGAAATAGGATTTGACTTCAGCTTAAACTAACTAGATTTTTTACAATACGATTTTTGGATTGACACTGGAGTAACTTAGCATTCAACTCAGTTTACTGTGCGGTTGTTACAAATTAGGTGACGTAGACTGCACATAAGATGAAGACGTTGCGTTTTGTTGGCTTTCGAAGTTTTTGAAACACTGATACACGAAACTACAGTGTAATTGACATTATGCAGTCTTATGAATAAAAGATTATGCAATCTTGTTTAAGAAATGTGATACTGTAAAATAAATCCATGCATAAAATAAATCCTTAAAAAAACAACGGTAAAATAAATCCGTTTGTAAATTGAATCCATCTGTAAAATAAATCCATCTGTAAAGTAAATCTATGTGTAAAAAAATCTATGTGTAAAATAAATCCATCTGTAAAGTAAATCTATGTGTAAAAAAATCTATGTGTAAAATAAATCCATCTGTAAAGTAAATCTATGTGTAAAATAAACCCATCTGTAAAGTAAATCTATGTGTAAAAAAATCTATGTGTAAAATAAATCCATCTGTAAAGTAAATCTATGTGTAAAAAAATCTATGTGTAAAATAAATCCATCTGTAAAGTAAATCTATGTGTAAAATAAACCCATCTGTAAAGTAAATCTATGTGTAAAATAAATCCATCTGCCAAAAAAAATCTGTGTAAAATAAATCCATCTGTAAAGTAAATCTATGTGTAAAATAAATCCATCTGTAAAGTAAATCTATGTGTAAAATAAATCCATCTGTAAAGTAAATCTATGTGTAAAATAAATCCATCTGTAAAGTAAATCTATGTGTAAAATAAATCCATCTGCAAAATAAATCTATGTGTAAAATAAATCTATGTGTAAAATAAATTTATGTGTAAAATAAATCTATGTGTAAAATAAATCCATCTGCAAAAAAAAATCCATCTGTAAAATAAATCTATGTGTAAAATAAATCCATCTGCAAAAAAGTCTATGTGTAAAATAAATCTATGTGTAAAATAAATCTATTTAAATAAATCTATGTGTAAAATAGATCTATGTGTAAAATAAATCTATGTGCAAAATAAAACCATCTGTAAAATAAACCTATTTGTAAAATAAATCCATCTGTATAATGAATCCATCTGTAAATTAAATCCATCTGCAAAATAAATCTATGTGTAAACTAAATCTATGTGTAAAATAAATATATGTGTAAAATAAATCCATCTGCAAAATAAATCTATGCGTAAAAAAATATATGTGTAAAATAAATCCATCTGCAAAATAAATCAATCTGTAAAATAAACCATTGTGTAAAATAAATCCATCTGTAAACTTAATCCATCTGTAAAATAATGACAACAGAAACAGCATTATTTTGAAAACTACATCAGCTCATGTTCCTCATTATTTTCAACTTTTATCTCTTTATCGGATTATTATTTTTACACATCCTACCTTATCGAGATACATGTTAATTACTACTGACTTGACAATATTTGCTTATTTGCTTCAAAAAGTTTGAAAATATTCCTTTGTTTAAAATATTGGTTTGTTTGCTTTTGTCTGATCTATTATTTTCTTTGTTAGTGGGACATGCTATTAGGTATATTTTCGAAATTCGCCCATTCCTTCCATTTGAACCCAACTTTTAATTGTAAATTAACAATTTTAGTTTTGTTTTGTTTAATTGTATCGTCATATTTATTTCCTTCCGCAAAAGAATACACGATATTGTAATTAAGCATACTAAATTACTTGATAATTATCATAAAACATGTTATAAGAAATGTTCTGTAAAAATAAGTTTTATTTAATGACAAATAGTGTTGTTATGATTGTTATAAAACTAGCTACTAGTATTCATGTTAAGATTATTTCAGCTTCATTTCCCAGTTAACAATAAATACATTATTAATCATGACATTGTATAGTATATTTTCTGTACAATTGGACTTGGATTGCGACTAGACGCACGGGTCACAAAACATTTAAAATTATCCGAGCAACGTTCATTCGTTTCAATATGGAATGATAAGGTATAAACTTATATGTCCATTTACAAATAAGATTTTGCAAATTAGCTAATTGTACACGTGCTTGTAAATCTGGAAAGGTTTCTTGAACAATACTGTCCTTAATTATTTAGACTTGAGGGTATTATGTGGCCAAAACTATACAATAATGTTTTTCACCTTTGCAACGAGGGCGCATGCCTGTTATTCAAAGTCGATAATCGGCTTTTCTTGTCTGCATTAGGTCTGAAGATATCCGACTGCTTGCTTTGTTATATCACACAGGGTCAGGACCATTTGAATTTGGTTGCTCATTAGCTGAATTATGCGCGGCTGTCTTGTAAACTTGGAAACTGGAATGACCAGTAATGGACATGAGTGGACAGTTGAGACACATTCTAAATTTATCTTACGGCTTATGCAGTTTAGTTCAAACAACGCGATATAGCGCCGTTCAAAGGAAATACAAAGTTTATTTAACTTTGAGTGTGTTGTGACATTTCAAGATAGGGCCACAGGCTCGAAAGAGCGATGGCATGTACCGTACTACAGTATCAAGTGATAGCTATGCCCTTTGTATATCACATTTATACGTTGTCTAATGATATGGAACGAAAGCTAGATAGATTCCTTTATACTGAAAAGAGCAGCTGTAAGGGAACAAAGTAGGGTATCCACAAGTCACTCTACCACATAAAGGGGCTTGACGATTGGCATTAGTTTTTCAGCCAAATGATAGGTCTATCAAAGTGGGATATTGGGGGTGGGGTATCTCAGTTCCTCCAGACAATATGCAAATGAAATCGTAATATTACCTTTGGTGTCCTTGGCATTCACTTTGTTACCCATTAATGTAACATATACTGACATATATAATCGCCGAACGTTTGTTGTAATACTTCTCCAAATATGACGAAATTGCACTTTGCAGCATGAAACTATTCAAATAAGGATCGATGAAACCTTATTACGAACACCCTTCAAATAATTATATGTTTGGAGGCCGTTTGTTATCGAGATTCTTGTACTTAGTGATGTCCCAAAGAGATCCTTTACTTTTGCTATTTGGTTAGTTCACTGCATAACGGTGTCATGTGATCGGTCGTTTGAAAGCGTACTGTAGTGGCATAATGAAAATGAAGCTGCATTGGCAGAAAAATATTTTAACAAATATTAATGCCCTCAATTTTTAGATTGTTGTAAATCATGCTTAAATGGGTAAGTGAGAAACTGTAAACTAGCGCATTAAAGTCCATCTAAACCGTACAACTTGTGTCTATCAAACCTTGAATGTTATGCTGCCTGTGTACGGCGGATTTGACTATCATAAGAAAGATAGGATATCGTTTAAGCCGCGTATCGGTAGTAGGTTTCTATTAAACGTTGTTTACATTTCATGCCTGGTTTCTTAATTTCCAATTACTATTGAAGCAAGAATCTCAATATGGCATTCATAGTCCAATATTAAGATAACAAGATCTCTCTCTCTCTCTCTCTCTCTCTCTCTCTCTCTCTCTGATTAAAAATCAAAAGAATAAACCACCGAAGTTAATTTTAGTGACAGTTAAATAGATACAGGAAAGCTTTAAAAAAAAAAGCAAGTATATTTTATATTATAATACGAGGTGAAATCGACTCTATCCGAAATCCAACACCATAATATGCCTAAAAAAAGTGTAAGGTGTAACTGATGTGTTTTTCCCTTTAGTATTTTTATGAGAGAATTTAGTGATCGCCATGCTTGCTTGTAAAATCAAATCCTGAAAAAAATATTAGGCGTCCCCTACTCTGGTTAGGAATTTAATAGATTTTCTTGTATAAAGAAACACTTAAAACAAAACTAGACTCACTGACTTAATGCATGTAACGTGATTTTTTCATTTATACATTGGCCTCAGTGATAAAAGTCAAACATCTATAATAGATAACTGCTGATGGTGAAACGCGACCGCTATCAATTTCAACCTTGCTATGTTTTCTGTGAAAATAAACAGCCACGAAACGAGTTTGACAAGCGAATCTCCCAACATCCAATTGCACTTAAATTGTAGAAATTACGGCCTAATTTTCTCAGCGGTAACTACACTATCTACGAGAAGAACTGTATGTAAAAAGGTTAACTTTGGCAGCTGGCGAAGGTGGATTGATACGGAATCCCGAATCACAGCGGTGAGCCGGCAAGCATGGCACCCGTTTCAAAGAGGAAGATATCGTGCTGAGAGAACGGATTAAAAATCATAACTTCAGTAAATAGCCCTAAATGCCAAAAAGGACATGTAAATTTCAGGGATGTAATGCGCATGTCAGCAGCTTTTATGCTTAACATCGTTTACTCTTTGGATCGGAGAAGGAAACAAAAAGCATGGTCTACGTATGCTGCACTTCGATTTGGTTTACCTCTGCATCAATCTCTCAAAGTAACAGTTGAAAAACAAACACCTCTTAAATAGTAGTCTCTCGTTTGTGGACGTTGCATTTTAGCAAACGTCCAATTCGCATTCGATAATCACTTTTACTCAAAAGGTTATGACTGGGAAGTCTAAATGAAATGTCATGAAAAGTCATAAGAAAATGCCTGCATACTCAAAGTTTTCTTATTTGAGTGAACACGAATCTTTGGCTAAATTTGTATGCATCTTTTGTGTGTAAATCATGCACATTAAAATTAAATACAATCTGGAGAGAGAGAGAGAGAGAGAGAGAGAGAGAGAGAGAGAGAGAGAGAGAGAGAGAGAGAGGGGGGGGGGCAGACAGACAGACAGACAGATTCAGTTGTTATCTCGCCCCATGTGATACAAGTTTGGAACGTCAAGCATTTGCAAAAAAAAAAAACACTAGTTGATGAGTGAATCATTTAGTTCTGCTTGTTGAAGCTCTGTTAATTTGCTTTTAATACACAATACCTTCATGAAATTAATCATAGCTTTAATAACATTATGCAAAGTTGTGGTAAACGCTAAATTTAAACTCCTAACTACCAAATCTCTGTTTGTTCCCACCATATTATATTGTCTTCATGATGACACATCCGGACAATTTTAAGGTTTTTAAAACGTCTGAATAAAACTGAACAATACTTCACTCGATAACAAACTTCTTGCTAATATCTTTTCATAATGTGTCATAAGCAGTGTGTGAGATGTAACTGGCAGCTAATTGATTCAAGATTCCAGTGAGCATCGATTTTTGTTGACAAGAGAAAAGAAGTCCTATAACTGGGAGGCGGAGGCGGGGTTGATTCGATATAAAATGTTGAATATTTTTTTCCCTTTTGTCGTTTTGCACCTTTTGCCCTGTAGGTCGACAATACGCTTTAATGTTTTCTTAAGAAAGTTAATTTTGGTTATAAAACTATTATTAAACTGTATAATTTGCTTTATGAATGTAAAGAGGCGGAATGGATGAACGTTTTATAGTGTTGGAAAACTATTGCACAGATACAATAGATCTATGAACATTTATCGCACATAAATGCATACAAACGCGAGACAGAATTTAATACAGGTCATTTAGGTGCGCTGAAAAAAGTCAATATATGTTTTGTAATTTAATTGATAATTCCGATTATTTTCGAGATTGATTTCTTCGAATATTTTCGTGTACACACTATCGGATTCCTTCGTATTGAAATGATCATTTGTTAGCATGTTATAAAATTTTGCTGTATTAAAAGATATATGTTCGCAACAGACAACGAACCAAAATAAATAAATAAATAAATAAATAAATAAATAAATAAATAAATAAATAAATAAATAAATGTGCTTAACACATCTTTCATATTAGTAGCATAAATATATGAAATACAAACCATGCAAAGAACAAAGAAAAAAGTTTCTGGATTGACAATGATTCGAAAATTAGTAAATAATGTATTTGAAGCTTTATAATTGGCAAAACAGTTAAGATTGCCATCAAAAGCTGATTTTTTATAGTCAATAGGATGAAAATTATTTCATCCGAAGTAGCAAGTGACTGAAACAGCCACGAATAACACCGGACCAATTTGTAGCGATTTGTACTTGACAAATCCTTTTATTAAGTGATTGTGACATCTTAATCAGGGAAAGGGGGGTTATGAGGTCAGTCAAATCCTTAATGGGACCCTTCTTTCTCGTCCACACAGCGTGAATTGAACGTGTTGAAGTGAAGTCCGCCAACGAACTGGTGTCATAAAAGAATTTTAACGAAAGTAAACAAAAAGATATCGCTGTAGTTTTAGTACCCCGCTGTGGCATTCTGTTCTATTTTACGGATAGTTTTCCATATGAACTCTACTTAAAATTCACTGTCAACTTTGAATTGGACAGACCTCGATCGACCTGTTCTGTGTAATTTAAATTGGGGTCTTACCTAAGCAGCGTACTCTGGTAGGAATAAGAAGTGTTACGTAATTAATGGGACGGGCCATAGAAAGGATTCACTGTTTGCTTTTCTATATTGACTCTGATATATTGTGTTACCTTACCTTTGTTTGCTTACCAAATTTAACCTTTCTCAAGTTCGTAGAGAATTAATGCTTGGCATGAAACGTGAGACCTAATAAACGTCGATGAAATATTACTAAAATTTTAATATTTACAAAACCCTTGCAATGAAAATGTTCCTTTTGTTATGATTGTGACATTTGGTTTTATTTCATTCTTTTCTTTCATTTGCAGAGATAATCTCTTAAGGAGGAAGCCATCTGTAAAGTATCCAAGTTATTACCGCCCTAACTCAGCTGAAGATTAGGTGCTAACGAGGGAGGCGTGGTTAAGAACAGTACTTTTGCTTAATCTAGCCAGACTATTGGCAGTTACAGACGCTTGAGCGAGTGACGTTGTATACTATATTCATAACAAACCTTTGCTTGCATAGACAGCTAGCTGTATGTTGTCCACATTGTTGGAGACATCGAAAAGTGGTTTTAAATGTAGATTGGAGGTTGGACTCTGGTTAATATTACAAGAATCTTCTCACGAGGTGAAGAAACAGTCGTCTTGTTTCGATTTTAAATACGTTTCGTTTCTGGGATTATATCATAATTGCAGATAGCGCGCGCGCTGGTATTCACTACGTATTATTGCCTACTCTAAGTTACAGCCCACGGATTAAGGTTAGAAATAGAGAAGCTAAGAAGATTTGCTTAACGTGTGGAAAACAAACACAGTGACAGGGAAAAGCTTACCCAACTTCAGTGTATTTCAAATTGACTTTCCGCAACTACGCATTATTTGGATAAAGTTTGAAGGGATTAACAAACGAGAAACTTTTCAGTAGTTTAGAGCTGTGCTTCGTGTTATGTCCAGTATTACGGATATCTCAGTAGCCCTATGACACTATGGTGATAAAAGCTCGTGAAGATAGCAGGTGAAAACAAGCATGATTTGTAGAGGTCAATCCAATATAAAATTAATGTGTACTATTGGTGCCAAAACAATGTTCACCTTATTCTCAGTAACGTTCATTATATTGTTTGGTTCAGTCGTTGGGGAGACCCGAAAGTGTCAGGAGATTACCATCCCAATGTGCAAAGGCATCGGATACAATTATACATATATGCCAAACCAGTTTAATCACGAGACACAAGACGAAGCAGGATTGGAGGTTCACCAGTTTTGGCCTTTAGTTGAAATCCAGTGTTCTCCTGACTTGAAATTCTTTCTGTGTAGTATGTATACCCCAATTTGTATGGAGAACTACAAGAAACCATTGCCAGCCTGCAAGTCTGTATGTCTGCGAGCCAAGCATGGATGCGCTCCTTTAATGGCTCAATACGGATTTGCTTGGCCAGAGAGAATGAACTGCGAGAATCTACCCGAGTATGGTGACAAGGATCAGTTATGTATGGACCGCAACGCCACAGAAAGATCTCAAGCATCAGCAGATTCTGGCACGGAACATTCAGGTTCTGATAAGAATAAACCATCAGATTCTAATAGAGACCGCGACAGAACGGGATCTGGTTCATTTAGTGGCACCGGAAATTCAAATAATAAGTATATTCCAGATACAAGCGATGCTGATATCATACCACCTATCGAAGGTTTTAGTCCCTCGTCGCGAAAAGACTGTGCTTGCAAGTGTCGTCTGGTAAAATTAGAAGAACCTAGTGGATATTATAACAAAATCAGTACCGGAGGACTCAAGAATTGTGCCGTCAATTGCACTAGCCCCTACTTCGACGACGAAGAGATAAAGTTTGCTAACTTTTGGATAGGATTATGGTCAATTCTTTGTTGCATATCAACATCGATGACAGTGTTGACATTCTTGATTGACATGCAGAGATTCAAATACCCAGAAAGACCTATAATTTTTCTCAGCGGGTGTTATTTTATGGTAAGCATTGGATATATAATTCGTCTTATTGTTGGCCATGAAGGAGTTGCTTGTGACAAAGACATGGTCAGGTACGAAACAACAGGACCGGCAACTTGCACTGTCGTTTTTCTGTTAATCTATTTCTTTGGAATGGCGTCCTCAATTTGGTGGGTGATCCTTACATTTACGTGGTTTCTCTCTGCCGGTTTAAAGTGGGGACAAGAAGCAATCGCAGGTTATTCACAATATTTCCACTGTGCCGCGTGGCTTATACCTTCCATAAAGAGCATTGCTATTTTGGCAATGTCCTCGGTGGATGGTGACCCGATTTCAGGAGTGTGCTATGTGGGGAATCAGAGCATAACTAATCTTCGAGCGTTTGTGTTAACTCCATTGTTTGTGTACTTAATTCTCGGAACATCTTTTCTCTTAGCGGGATTCGTCTCCCTTTTTAGGATCAGAAATGTTATCAAACAGCAGGGCAGAGGTAAAACTGACAAACTGGAAAAGCTGATGATACGACTTGGTGTATTTTCGTTGCTATACACCGTACCTGCCACCATTGTGATCGGTTGCATCTTTTATGAACAACACCTTAGGGACCGTTGGGAAAAGGCCATAATTTGCCCATGTACAGAGGAGGCTGCTAAACCAGACTATTCCGTTTTTATGTTAAAATACTTTATGTGCCTCGTTGTGGGAATAACTTCTGGTTTCTGGATTTGGACCGGGAAGACTGTAGATTCATGGAAAAAGTTATTCTATGGAAAACTGTGTTGTAAAAAGTCAGAGTTTGCATATACGCGACCTTCAATAAAATACATGAATCCAACTAGTGCAAATAACAAACCAATGCCCCTGAGTCACGTGTAATATGAAAATACTGTTTTCTGTGTTCCAGGCCAACCCTTTGAATTGTATTGACATTAAATATTACTGGACTGGATTCGGAATTTCCTATTTCCGGATTCGTATTGTCCGTATTCAATATTTAGGTTCTTGTTAACCACAGGATGTATACCTTTCTATTCAGACTTATGTTTGTGATTATTTACTTTGCCCACAAACAGTTTAAGGTCTCGTAAGTCATTTCCTGTATCGTTTGATACAAAATGTGTTAAATGTTAATTATGAGACAGACGACTTTTATTTGGTTCTGCCAAACATTGCATAACTAAGCATTCTTTCCTAACGATGACATATGCAGGCTGGTTTTGATTATAACTTTCTAGCTCTATGTCACATCTCTTTTCTGATTATAAAATTTGTTTTTAACAAATTTAAACAAATTGGAAAACGTGTTGAATTTGGTTCTGGAACTATTTTAACGATTATAATTTCCCCTGAATCTCTGTTTGTGAGTTTTCTTAAAACAAAATACTCATACATCAGTAATATATTTATATATCGATGCATCCACTCTGGTAGTCATTTGATTGATGAACTGTTTTGGAAAAATAATTAATATGAATGTTTTTAAAGAACTTCTGACACTTGATAAAAGACACAATGAAAGTCATTATTATTATTGTTATTATTATTATTATTATTATTATTATTATTATTATTATTATTATTATTATTATTTTTATTATTAACTTAATTATTGGTAAACTGTTTTCCTTGATTATGTTTAGAATGAATTTCAAAACAGGCAATTAAATAATAATAATAATAATAATAATAATAATAATAATAATAATAATAATAATATATTATCATAAGTAATAACAGAAGTTGTAATAATAATAATAATAATAATAATAATAATGATAATAATATATTATCAATAGTAATAATAGAAGTTGTAATAATAATAATAATTATTATTATTATTATTATTATTATTATTATTATTATTATTTTCCAAGTGTTTCTTTCTCAGTTGCAGATAGCGCATATGAGATTTTTTATCGTAACACCAATATATAAACAACATACGTATTTTAAAAATATTTCATCTTTGCAGTACTCCCGTCAATAACGAGAATTGTTTGTAAATTAATTTGTTAATGTGTACATAATTAAGTTATAATAACCAATGGTATTATTCTATATTGATATCGATTTAAATATGTGTATTTTAAGTGTTTCGGAAGACTAATATGTCAACGCCGGGAGATAAAGATGTCTTTTATCTGTGATTAAACCACTGAATCAATTAACCGTTAAACGGAGTATGGGGAAGGGTTGGTGTTTTGTGATCTACGTCTACTCGACTACTGCTTGCAAATGTTTCTTGTTTCATTTGGCATTTGGGAATAACAACTCTCTTGCATATAAAAATATATTTGTAAAATTTGGGGAAGTAAAATTAAATTGAACTTACCTTCGTTAATGCTAAATTGTAGGGTCCATATGTAAACAAGTAACGAAAATAATAAAGAGACAAATAACTGGAATAACAAAGAAAGAAAAATAAAGGAAACACTGTTTCAGTGGTTCGAGAAAAGTTTATTTACCGGCGCAAACATTCTGGGTCTATTAAGTTGCTTGCATTGTGTGTATTTTATTTTGTAACTGTCATGCAAATAACATCAAGAAATTGAAATGTTGAAAATTACAATGTGTAAGGTGCTTGGATTTTAAATGCGACATATTATTGAACATTGATACAATTTTAGGACATACATATCAAAATATGTTTTACCTAACTAAATTACATTTGACAAAGTTCAGCCGTTTTGAACGAAAGCCATATTCTGGTTCGCATTACTGTGTGCGAGCATATTGCAAATTGCAATCGGTAATAAGCCATTGGTAGAATAGAGTCAATTCCATATTTTGTGACATTCGAACAGAAATTTATCGCAAATTCTTTATTTTTTTCTCTTTTTTTTCCATACAACACACTATGTGTACGTTTCAAATTTGTTATTTCCTTCTGTAATTATTTCAATATCATTAATTTTTAATATATTATAAACTGTATGATGCGTTGTAGTCTCTTTGTTTATTTGCTATCCTTTTTATCTTTCGCGTATGTACGTCATTTTCTTGCCAAAACATAGCAATTTTTCCACTGTGCCTTGTACATGACTGTCACAGTAACAACACATACATAAACTTGTATGACAAAAAGTGACAGATATTTGATTTTAACTTTGTTTTATCCAACTGCTTATATTTTGATAACCTATTGTTTTTATTGTGAAATGTGACGATTTATGAAACACTGTAAATATCTTCACATTAAAATACTGTTAATTCAAGGTGTATGCTTAATTCAAGGTGTATGCTTATTTCAAGGTGTATGCTTAAATCAAGGCATATACTTAAATCACGTTCATATTAAAAACGAGAACGTAGAATGATAAAAAAGGGC